>CAKAKQ010038949.1:0-16588 GCA_916700675.1 Helicolenus avius
TCGCGGCTCTCCCCGCACACTACGGACTTCCAGACATTACAGTCTGGGCCTAAACAGCACCGAGGACTTTTCTCTCAAGATGGGCAGAGAAAAAGACTGCAGGGTCAAAGACCCCGTGGACTGGCTGTATGGACAGATACGGACTTGAAGAGAGATGCTGTTGTTGTTGTGGGATGCCCCAAAGGCACTTTGGTGGAATATTTCATAGTCGAACAAGGTTGGAAGAACCGGCTCTGAAGATTAAAACAACGCAATGTATGATGGGACTTTTGATGGGACGACGGCTGAACAAAGACATAATATGGCTCGAGAGAAAAGTGAAGATCTATTTATTTCTATGCACTGAGGACTCAAGTCTATGTTTACGTTAAATATTTTGTAAAGATGTAAAGGATATAGTTTCTAATAAAACACTAAAATAATCATGAAGATGTTTATCCTCGGCTGTTCCTAAAAGTTACTACAAAAGAGCTGAGTAATCACATCTCAAACCTACTTGAATATTGAGCTGAAATCTTTAGTGACTAATCGGACAGAAAATGATTTTCAACAATTTCAATCACTGTTTAATCCTTCAAGTGATTTATCAAGCAAAGCAAAAATGCTAAACATTTTCTGGTTTCTGCTTTTAAAAATGTGAGGATTTGTTGCTCTTTTTTTTTTCTGTTTTCTGTCATAAACTGAATCTCTGAAGGTTTGGACTGTTGGTCAGACAAAACAAAACATTTGAAGACATCACTATAGGCTCTGGGAACTTGTGTTTTACTATTTTCTGACATTTTAGAGACTAAATGATTATTGGAAAAATAATCAATAGATTAATTGATAATATAAATAATTGTTGAAATGCTGCTGTCAGGGTTTTATAAAGTTGTTAGCTCAAATTAAGCAATCTGATGCTTCATAGGGATACAAAATGGAAACATTAAAGGGACAGTGTGTAGAATTTGGCGGCATCTAGTGATGTGGTTGCAGATTGCAACCAACTGAATACCCCTCCGCTCACTCCTCCCTTTCCGAGATTGTAGTAACGTGACTCGCTGAGTGCAAAACCGTGCCCATGCCATTCGCCTCGCTAAGAGGTTGTCCGTACCATAATAACTTTAACTTTAGGAGCAACGGAAAATCAAACGGTTACTACGGTTTTACATTCTGCGGCCCACGTTACAGTTTCACAAGTGAATCGGAGAACTACGTGGCTTTCAGGTAACGTTAAAAAACGTGAAAGGCTCTCTCTAGAGCCACTATTTGGTTCGTCTGTTCTGGGCTACTGTAGAAACATGGTGGACTGTGTGAAGAGGACCCGCTCCCTGGTCTAACTAAAGCACAACGATTCAGGTGTTTACACACTAATGAAAACAGTTATTAATATCATATTCCATTTCTGCTGATAGATCCCCCGAAATGCTACACACTGTTCCTTTAAGGTTAACTTCTATGGAGGAGTGGATTAGGACAACAAAAGGCAAAACCTGGTACAAGCAGTGGTTGCCCAATAAATGGCAACATGCAAATGATATCAAAAAAGAGCCAAATAATGAAATCAATATAACGCTAACCTGTGTTGTTGTATGTTCCGTAGCAACCACCGTTCTAGCAAGAACTCCTAGGGCCTATTTTATTGAGTATTATTTATTAATAAACAACTTTTAAATGGAATGTGTCTATAGCTTTCATATTGCCATACTTGGCCGAAAAACGCCCCGTAGCTGTGATATAATCACAACATACCACGGCCTGTCGTGAACTCTTGCTTAAAGAATAAATAATATATCACTCACAGGGGCCATTTTAACGAGTACTTTTTATTGTATTTCTATTGTTGTTTTGCAACTTGTAAGTAAATAAAGGATCTGAATACTTCCATTAACCACTGCTACAGACCAACCACAGTTTGCAGGGAGACTCAAATCTATAAAGTCTCCTACACTGTCATCTAGTGGTAATCAATGGTGCTACAGTGGTGGCACTTTAAACTAAAAACTACCTGATGCAGCCACTGGAGGGAGCTGCATGCACATAGATTGATATTTGGGTTAACACAGCAGACAAGCACAGGCAAACAGATTCAGACACTCCCGCGATTAAGTGTTGACTTGGGTCAAACTGAAACTTTTTGACTATCCCACATTATAATAAATGATTTAGAGATTAAAATGACATTCATTTGATCAGAAGACAAAGGTTTACAGCCCTTTTAGCACAAATCCACCGTGCTGAAGTGCTCAGTGAATCGATATGGGCTCCAGCTGAGAAGTGAAAGGAGAACATACCTCAGCATCATCTTACATGACTACAGATAATACAGTTGTAATCTTACTAGGCATTCATGTTAGAGCTTGTTTTCATCTCAAAAATCCTGGTTTAGTTTACTGTGGATGGCGCTGAGCTTTCAAATCAATTCCACCCAAGACATGACTAACACACATCACCTGACCACACCTGCGTAGCATGACCCTGATGTAATCTTAAAACAACACTTACAAATCTTTTTTTCACACAGAAGCTGTTTGTATCAGTCTGGATAACCGATAGAAGGGATAAAAACATGTCAGGTATTCATGATCGCAGTAAAAGTCAGTTTGGGATTGATGGCGCGTGTCTACATCTGGTTTTCATCTAAACTCATTCACACAGTAGAAATTCACATCAGGAGTTTCCAAATGTTGGTCTTAGGCCAGTTTCCAACCCAAGAATGTCAGTGATGAGTAATGTTTTGTCCCTCATAGCCACAAAATATCTAATGAGTCAGTCGTGAGTAACCTTTGGTGTCACTCCATCAGCTCTAACAACGTCACTACATCATGTTAAGCATAAATTATTACAGCAAAACAACAGACAATTTTACACAAAGGATCACTGCCGTAGAATAATAACTCTCCGGCATGAATAATCGGGCCAGCAAAATAATTGGTTCGCCACAAACTCCCCAATCTGGATGGTACACCCAGTCACTGATCAGGAAAGCCACTCTGATCAAGCAGGACCGCTTTCACCCCCTCCATCAAATCCTTCCAGTTACTGCCGTTAAGTCGCCCAGCCCGTTCTCCGACACTTTGTCAAGGCCGTCGGTGTTAGATACCGACGCTCAAGGCACCCTTTAGCATCGGTATGAAATGCACCAGGCTTTCCATTAACTATAATGTAATCCAATCCACCTCAATATCAAACACTCAGGGAAAGTGCGCCGGGAGTGTGGTGACGTAGCTTTAGGAGCAAAAAGACACACACCGAGCGGGCGGAAGGGGTCCAACAAACACAATGCTTTCATCCAGGAGACGGGCGTTTGTATCTCGTGCTTTACGTTACAATCAGCTGTTCATTTGTGTCCCTGTTTACAGTATTCAGTGTCATTTTCACTGTACTGTGTTGGATCGACTCTACAAAGTCCCACTGGCCCGGAAAAATATCTTCAAAATATCTTTAATTCCCTCAGCGATCATCACCCTGAACACCCTTAGCACTGTTTTTGACATTTAACAGTTGTTAGTCCTATTTTACGTATTTTTAAATGTGTTTTAAATGTGCATTGTTTGACGTTAAGTACAGTTGTAGGAGAATTTCTGCTGCTTTGTGACAGACATTAAAGTTCATCAATCATCATTACAGTTGTCACCATGCTATCACAATGTATTTTGTACCCTTCAATACAGTAACAAGGAAGTCCATTTGGTGGCTGTTCTGAAGCTTTCGATCGTATCACATGATCTTCCTCAGCAGATGCTGTTACCAAGTTGTAACTCAACGGTCGATGGTCAAATTTTCATCTTTCTTAACCACTTTAATGACACCTCATCCACGTTGGTTTAAGATTGGAGAAAGTAGTTGACAATCAACCTCACCAAGAGGTCTTTTAGTTCTGTAATGCCTTTTTATAAAGAGTAATCTTACACAAAAGAAATTAAACAGTGGAAGGTTGAACCTGTTCATCCATTAGGATCCTTTCATGCAGATGATCAGATTACGTTGGCATAGTTTTGCAGCTGAAGTAACAATAGATGTTTTTTGTTGCTAGCAAATGCAGCATTTCCGTCACACTAAACTGCGCTAGCAATGCGGTTGTTGCACAATACATACAGAAATACTTTGCCCACAATCACCACATTTGGAACAATATGATTTAGGTTTGAGTGATGCATGTGAGCCAAGTGTTCTTTACAAGCACTCCGGTCTCTTTAAGTAATTATGCTAATCTATTTTTTTTAATGTAACATATGTGTGGTCTTTGTTTAATTTGGGCAACATTATCAAAACAATGTAGCAAAAAGGCTACAGTGATACAGCTAATATTTGATTACCAATAAAGCAAATATATTGTTCTTGACAAAAGAGCTGACGCATCATATAAAGTTATCTTATAATACTGAATTCATTTTTCTGTTCTGGCTGAGACCCTACACTCCACGTTTTCCACATTTCCTACCAACTGGAGCCGTGGACATCCTGTGTAACACAGAAAGCAACATATACTGTAGATACACCAGTTCTCACTGCAGTAGTCTCTTTTTACAGCCATCACATTTGAGAAATATAAATTTAGGTTATTCTACAAGTCTGGATTGAATCTATTTAGCTGTTATTGATGCAACATGTTCTGGTTGAATTACTAACTTGTAAGTTAGAAGATGACACACTCTTAAAATCCCACATTAAAGCTTCAAATGACCCATTACAAGTTATATTGGTGTGATGCAATGTGTTGAGTCATTCTCTATGATGAGTTTAATAGGCCTCTTGCTCATCTAATATCAGTGTTCAATAAAAACAAACGGAAAATCTGATTGTTTTTCCTACTGCTCCTACGGATTTTGATCAAGCGTCACCAAATTTGCTACAGAACATCTCTGGACCAAGCCGGAAAGAGTTATATTTTTGGATTGTTGATGTTCATTTCCGTTTTTCTATAACTGGCCCTCAAAGTTAGCTAAAATGCTGTGGACAGGGCTTATATTACAAAATGAAACTAGAATTACCGCCTCGCAGTTATATGCCTCCGCCAACCAGTCAAGCTGCAGTTTACATCCATGTCTGTCCAAAATGTCATCACTTCATCATTTTATCCTGTCATACATTTGTGTGAAATTGTCATAATGTGAATTCTTAGTTATGGGCTATGGCCAAAAATGTGTTTTGTGAGGTTGATCTTTGATCTCCAAAATCTAATCAGTTCATCATTGAGTCCAAGTGGACGTTTGTAGCAAATATGAAGAAATTCGCTGGAGGCGTTCCTGAGATATTAAGAGAATGGGGGGCCATAAGGTCACAGTGACTTTGACTTTTGACCACCAAAAACAAATCAGTTCATCCTTGAGTCCAAGCGGATGTTTGTGCCAAATTTTAAGAAATTACCTCAAGGCATTCCTGAGATATCGCATTCATGAGAATGAACAACTCGATCACATAATGCCTCTGGCCAAGGCCGTCGCCGACGTGGAGGCATAAAAACGTTTACCTCGAACCACGGACCAGGAGCTCTTTCTCAACCCTTCAGATTACTTTCCTCCATCCATCCATCCATCCACGACCCTGATTCCTCCTCTCATCCTTTCATCCCTCTTTACATTGCACTTCAATCCCTCTACCCTTCATCCCCTCATCCCTTCATCCTCTTTCCAGACCCTTAATCCATCCATCCCTCCTGCATCACCATGGCTCCCCTCCATTTTCTATATGTAATAAACTATTCTAAATGCATATCGCTAATGGCGTGGTCTTTGTTAGTGAAGCAGTTGTTGGCAAAGAAAATTTCAGCTCTCAGGTTCCCTTCAACAATGCTCATTAAATATGAATATAAAAAAGGAAAATCATACAAGTAAAAGCAAAATGAGAATCTAAGACATCAGTTAGTGCAAGTTAGAAAATAGGGATACAATATAAACATCAATAAGTGATGTAAATTTGTGGTCGACAGAATTTCCAGTTATACATGTGTATGTTGCAACAGTCACAGATGTAATTGGACATATGTCCACTTATGTCTATGACAGTGGGGGGATTTTCCCAGAATGAAATGTAGTGAGTCTGGCTGGTGGGACGGATCATGACCACCCTGTCCAACACACACACACACACACACTCAAAAACCTGCTGGTGAACACAAAGGGGAACTCCCGACCATAAAACCCATAGAATACTTATCAAACAAATAACCAAAGACACCACAACAGCAAAACGTTTACTGTGGAAAATACTTTGCTAAGCAGTTAGTGCATATTACTGAAATCTGAGACTCATTCCATTTCCATTTTCACTTTGAGGGCAAAGGGTTTTTTTGGTTGTTTGTCAGCCGTTTGGCATGTTAGACAAGAACTCAGGAATGGCATGTTCTGTACTTTATGCTGCCACATTGGAAGCTTATTTGGTCTCAGTTTTTTTGTCCTCATTATCTGCTTGAAAATCACAGTTCTGGTTCCAGTTTTGGTATGAGTGCGACCCATTTCACAATACCGCATGTCCTGCAATCCAGCACGCCCACGCACATGCCACCGAGCAATCGTCTATAACACTCCCTGTATACCTCTTTATTTCCGACAACACCGTCTCCTGTCAGGTGATCTGTCTGATCTGTTTTTCTTACCTCGCGAGTCCTCAGCTGGAAGTTTTTCCCTTCGTGGTAACAGTTGTAGGTCCTCAGCAGTGACAAGATATCAGACCTGAATATGAACACAAGACCATGATGGGTATTAGCGCTCGTAGCCCTCACACAATGCAAGCAATGATGACATTTAATTAGGGTCAATCGATTAAAATATTTAATCGTGATTAATCGCAAATGAATCACACATTTTTTTATCTGTTCAAAATGTACCTTAAAGGGAGATTTGTCAAGTATTTTATACTCTTATCAACATGGGAGTGGGCAAATATGCTTGCTTTATGCAAATGTATGTATATATTTATTACTGGAAATCAATTACCAACACAAAACAATGACAAATATTGTCCAGAAACCCTCACAGGTACTGCATTTAGCACAAAAAATATGCTCAAATCATGAGGCAACAGCAGCTGTCAGTGTGTCAGTGTGTCAGTGTGCTGACTTGACTATGACTTGCCCCAAACTACATGTGATTATCATAAAGTGGGCATGTCTGTAAAGGGGAGACTCGTGGGTACCAATAGAACCCATTTTCATTCACATATCTTGAGGTCAGAGGTCAAGGGACCCTTTTGAAAATGGCCATGACAGTTTTTCCTCGCCAAAATTGAGTGTAAGTTTGAAGCGTTATTTAGCCTCCTTCTTAACAAGTTAGTATGACATGGTTGGTACCGATGGATTCCTTAGGTTTTTCTAGTTTCATATGATACCAGTATCTTCCAGTATCTATACTATACTATACTCCAGTATCTAGCTTCAAAACTGAGCCCACTACAACCTAAAAAATGGCAAGTTACATTAATGGGTTAAAGATAATAAGTGGCGTTAAAAAGGAATTTGCGTCGATGCATCATTATCGCGTTAACTTTGACAGCCCTACATTTAATACACGTAATCATTATTGCTATTGATTTTGCAGCGAGTGAACTAAAATGACTTACTTTGGTATAAGTTTCTCTTCACTGAGCTTCACGTAGGTCTGACGCTCACCCATTCTGACACGAGTCCAGCTGTGGCAGAAAAACACACTATTAATAATGATATAAAGATTGCATGGTCTATAACACTGTGTATAATCAGAACTAATAAATGATGATGTGCATGTACAGATAACCTTAAATAATCCCAGAGAAAACATTCCTTTGACCATGTGCTTTTAAAAAGATGACGGACAACCACAGAGAACATATATAACAACAAAAACAATGATATGCATATTAGGTTAATGTGTTTTGTTTTTGATCAAATACGAGGACTGGAAAAAGTGTTTTAAATCAAGACGCTTTGGAACAATTGGCTGCGGTGGTAAAAGCAGGGGCAGAGAGTTAGGAGAAATCACATGGTGTTGTTGACACAGAGCCAACGGAGTAACATGTAGTGGCACAGCTCAACAAAGCAAAACACTGTGTCTTCTGTCTTATTCAGGGATAACTCCTGCCACTATGGTGAGCTTCTTATGAACAGTTAGCATCATAATGATGATAAGGAAAGGTCATCTCTGTGGCACAGTTTCTAAAGAACACAACCGGTCTGCAACACCGGTGTCTTTTTTTGTCCAATAATGCACAAAGCAAAAACAGAAGGACGCCTATTTATCTCTGTGTCCTTCAAGGTGTCAAGTCTTTTTCTGACAAGACAGAGGAATGGTGTCCCTGATTCCTACATGCATCCTGAGTCCTGCGTCCTGACATTTCAAGTGGGAAAGTGCCTAGGGGAATTTCCTGGTTTGGAAAAGCCCAGCTCTGTGTATGCGGGGGGAGGAGCAAGAGTATAAAACAGCGCATGTGGCTAAGGGGCTCAGTGTCAACGTTCAACTCCTCTCCAGCATGAAGCTTTATCCTCAGTCAGTCTGTCAGTTCGCCTTCCTGAGCCTCTGCTGTGTGCTGATCACAGGTAAGAATCATCTACGCTTAAATCTGTGTGTTCTTTCATAAAATGTTTATACAGTAAAAGTGGGGATTGCTGTTTTTATGTGGGGCAAAGCTGTCTGAGCCTGTGGTAACTTAATCTTTGCTCTTGTTTGCTGCACTGTATTGAATTAACCTGTAATCCTGTTACTGTGTCTGTGCAGTGAGAGAGTCAGACAGCACGTTCGTCCCAGGAAGATGTGTGTGTCCGGAGACGCAGCATGGTGTCAGAGGGCAGCTGAAAGAGCTCACGGTCTACCCAAAAAGCCCTAGCTGTGACAAAGTGACAGTAATGTGAGTACCAGACATCCCCCGCACAGACACACACACATACAGTCACGCACACACATGTCCAGATGAGTAAACGTGTGGATTTACATGTTTTTCAGAGTCACACTGAAGAGCAACAATGATCGACTGTGTCTGAATCCAGGGGCACCGATGGGCAGACAGCTGATTCGCTGCTGGAATAGGTGAGTCTCGATCAGTGAAACTTACATTTTTAGTAAACTACTAGACACACACTCACTAAGGGCATGTGTGCTGAAAACCATATCTTTGTAAGGGTTTTATAAGGGATACTACAGCTTTGTCAACCTTCAGAGGATCATGTCAATTTAAGTTAATTGCACACAACAACAGCAATATAATTATTCTTATTACACGGTAGATTGTTGGTCATAGAGGGGTTCCACCCGTCTTCACATTTCCCGTAAATCGCCGCTAACAGTATTTGTTGCCAAGCCGGTTCTTCTCATAACAAAGCACCTACAGTAGTTGAGCAATTACTTGCTCTTTCCTCCACATGTCTTGCTACTTGTAAGACAGAAAAGAATGACAGGTGGTGCCTCTAACATATAGTGTAAATCAACTAATTTAGTACCAATACTTTGTCATATTTTCATGCTGTCCTTTCTCAGTGTATGTGATGGATTCTTCCATAAAAGCTATTCATGCCCCAACAAACACTGTATCCAAATATTTGACTGGTCAGATGATGTGTGGGAGTATCAATTCATAGCCCTTCCTCCAGGCTAAAGTTCGTACTTCTCTGTGTGTTTTCCAGAGCTAACAGAGTGGGTCGTGATGTGACGCTGTGTCTGAAGAGGAGGAGGAGGGGAGGGAGAGGGAGAGGAAGAGGAGGTCAGCGCCACCGCTCTCGGCAGAGGAGTTTGGGTCACAACAGGAAAGCCTCATCCTCTAACCCCAAATAATCAACCAGCCTGACACAAATTAGAAAAAGCTCCTGCACAGAGAGAAGCGTGCTCATGCTGATTCTTGCCACACTGTTGACTCCCAGGCCACCAGAGGCCGTTTAAAAAAAACAAAAAACAGCACGCTACCACTTCTCTTTCTATAAACGTCACACAGCTCAGACATCAAGCTCCCCTAAGTGTTGTCTGAGCTGTAAATCAAACTCTCTTCATAGGCCAGCAGCAGGGGGCTTTGTTTTTTCTGTGCAAATGACTGACGAAATGTTGAAAACTGAGCCCTGGAGGCTCGCCATAAATGTTAACAGTTTAAAGCTTTAAAACACTGTTAAATGTTCAATGTATTGTTCATGTGTAATTCTGTGTATGCAGCTGGAAAAGCGAACTGAAGAGACTTAATTGGTTATTTATTTTTATATGGATGTGAACATTTTTCAGACATTGTTTCTTTTTTTAAATAAAGATATCAAAACAACAGTGTGACCTTGTGTGCGATTTATTGTCAAAACTCCTGATTATCTTTAGCCGAATGTCGGGAAAGAAGATCACTTCCTTGGCATGATATGAGAGGTCGGCGAACCTACCACAGTCTCAGCTGTAGTTAATAAACTACAGGATGTGAGTCAGCGGCAGGCACAAAGTAAACATTTCTCCCTTAAAACATCTGCACAAACATCTCAGAGCTACAACAGGAGCTAACTGTGTGTTGTCATATACTGTGTGAATGTATAAATATCTCGTTCTGTGGCGGGGCCACTTGATGTAAGAGCATATGGAAAGCATTACACCGTTAAATTTGCTTATCACAGGTTATAGTTTAATAATTTTATGAACCGCTGTTTGTGTTGCATAACTGAGGTGATTGGGGGAAGGCGTGGACTGGTGAAAGTGTTTTATGATGGCTAGTAAACATGCTTTACACCAGCTCTGTGATTTATTGTAAAGCACGTGACAGTATAGACCCCCAAAAGAGAGAGTACACACAAACACACACACACACACACACACACACACACAAAAAAAACACATACTTTTGCACCCACATCAATCCTTGTAATGGAAAGTAAATAACTTGAGACGTGTGCTAACCTGTTTTATTTTCCATCTCAAACATCTATTGTCAACGATACAGGCTCTTGCAAAGCTGAAATGTGATCCTGTTATAAGCTAATGCTTGACAGTCAAATGGAAAGTGAAAGTAAACTGAGCAACAAAGCAGGCTCTGTCTCAGGCCTGGCCGGTTAATCAAGGGGACTTTTCATATCTAGTATGTTAGTGATGAATACAATGGAAGCTGTTGGAAGTGAAATATTACTCATCTGCTGATGAAATAGATGGGATACTGACTAAAAGGATCTGTTAACAGCTGTTAACAGCTGTTTAGATAACTGTCTTGTTACTGGATGGCACGTGGCCAACAGAAGACCCCTTAAAATCCAGAGTAAAGACATTATCTTTCATACAGAACATATACCTTTTACACCACTACATGCATGTGTAGTTACTTTACAGATTGAGATGTTACACACCAAATCTAAACCTATGATTGGCTTGTTAAATTTCCTGCATAATAAACTACTCAACAGCGTATCAATTATTGAAATTTAGCTTCATATCATCAGTAATAATGATACATAAATAATTATACAAAAATACACTGGGGCTCTTCTGCTGCCTACTTGTTAAATATAATTTGCTGATAATATATCTGTACTTTTACTGAAGTATAATCTGGCCAGCAGAACTTGTAATCGAGTAGTTTTACACTGCATTATTGCTGCATTCAATTTAAGTATAGGATTTGAATACTTCTTTCATACCACTGTTAATCCCATTTAAGATTTACATTACAGTGTTTTTATTGTTACACACTACTGCTCTTCTAATCTTAACATTAGCCACCGGCTAAGAATAAGTACCAAACTGACTGACATCTTCAGACTTGCTTAACATTTCCTGCAACAAACCACAAACACCTTCCTCTAATCGAAAAGTAACCACATGAATGAACGTGCAAAGTCATTAAATATGCGAATGATTGCATTTGTGTTCAGTATTCAATAGATTGTGTTTGTGGTATCTGAAGTAAAAGTTTAATGTCCATAAGGTAACACCATTTTGATTATTCATATTTATACATATAAGTCTGAGCTTTTGGTTTCACCACTGTGAGTTTTTGGTTTTCCGTTGACAGAATTAGGAAAACTTGGCAGTTCTTAAAACCTACTTAAAGAGTCTTCTATCTGTTCTAACTGTATCTTACTGTTTGCTACAAACTAACACTGTCAGTTCACATTTGAACACATGATTCTAATACACAGTATCTAAAATCCTCATCGCTGTATCCACAATCAGGATGTCGGTGCCACCTAGTGTCTAAAAGCACTCAGTGCACTGAACACCCTGATTGCAGAGCACAGACCGGTCAGAAGATAAAGAAGAGAGGTTAATGGGTTAAAAGTGTGTGACTTCTTTAATATAAATGCAGTTCCACTTTGATATATACTTAATTTAAATCTCTTACTGATCCATTCATAATCATTTTAATCTGGCTGGTTCATCTAAACCCCTTGTTTGTTATTCTTAAAAGCAAATGAGATGAGGTAGATTGTTCCCAAGAATGAGCTCTGGTAAACAGGAAGTGATTCTTTTGCATTTCCTGCAGCTGAAACAGAAGTTTCTTATAGGGGGAATAAATAGAAGAAAGAAAAAATGCTTGCATGAGCAGTGGTAGTCACCACAAAAACCAGGAAACAGACTAACTGGCCAACAGCACTGTCTGACTGGGAAGTGATCTCTGGGAGGTGAGGTGCAGATTCAGCTAAACAATGAACACTGAGCACGAAAGAGGGAGTCTTTTAGAGTTTAATGCTGCTCCTCTTATTATATTCATACAGCTGAAGATTCAAACTCAAACTCTACTGGACTTGTTCATCAGCTAAATGAAAATCCCCCCAAAATATTGAAAATCCCCCCAAAATATTGATGTTAATAATAACAGAGGCAACAGCAGCCCCTTTAACTACCTCTGCCCACCTCCACTTTCCTCCGAGGAAACTGCTGACAAAGTAGGTGCATAATGGGATGGTCAGTCCATCTCTTATACATATTCATACATAATAATGGCTGCATAAATATTCCATTACTTAAAAGATTCCAGTCTGTCACCATTATTATGAATTATTCAGCCACTGCACATGGCTGCACAGGAGATGGAGCAAAAGGGTCACTCAGATTTTGGTGAATTTACATAATTTGCTTCTTCTTCTTCTTCTTCTTTTGTGACCAAATTACGCACATTGCCTCTGTGTGAAAGCTCCCACTGGTGGACAAAGAAAACCTTCATTGCAGGTCTGCTAATTGGTTTGATCATCGCGAGATTCATATCCAATTATCACACCTACTCCCTGGCAGCTGCGCCTGGAGACAATATCCCATATTCCCATGCGTAAAATCATCAGCTCCAAATACCGCACACAGGCTACAGGACGTATCCACAAACGTCTACATTTAAATCACTTGCTGAAGATTGATTTAATCTATTTCTAATGCAGCATACAGCAGATCAGATTAAAGATGAGGAAGAAGGAAGGAAATTTAAGTTTTCCATACCAGTCCCATTTCCAAATTGCAAAAAAATAAAATGTATTTAAAGCGTTAGTAACCTGCATCCAACTTCAGAACATCTCTTATTATGGGGCATCATGTGTTCTGGGTTAAACACCATGATCGCAAAGGTAAAGTTCCTATTTATCATTCTTTGTGTAAAAACATCCTGCGGTTAATATGATCAGTTTGGTTTCTTACCATATCAGAGTGCGTCCTCCGTCTTCCGTATTATCCAGCAGCGATGTATCCCGCTATCAGTCTTCAAGCCTGCCTGGTCGTGCGGTAATCAGAGCCTGGAAGATTAAACTGACAACAGGATGAGCCAATAGGAGGCCGCGCTCCTACTCCTCAGCCAATCAGCATCGAGTGGTAGGCGGGGCGAATAGATCCAGGGCTGCATACCTCTCTCCTCTGGATCAAGGTGCTTTCTCAGCCTCCTCAGTCACATCACAGCCATCACTTGAAACTTTTTTCTTTTTTTTTTTACTGATTTTGTTAGTTTGACCTATAATGTACTGGAAAACTCAGGTTAGAGGTCACATTGGAATGTGTTCATTGATGTGTTTCATGCAAAAAAAACCCACATATTCATTTGATGCTGGAAATGCATTTCCTACCTGTGCACTGTTGACCACTCCAAGTACAAACAACATTTTGAATGGACACCAATATCTTGTATTTTGAAACATAATTCTAGATGTACATTTTTTTCTTATGACATGGAGGTGAATATTCGATTGACCCTTCTCAGCTAATTTTGTTTGTTTGTTTATTCATTTTATATAGCGACTTTCTAGTCTTCCGACCACTCAAAGCACTTTACACTACATGTTTTCACTCATTCACACACACATTCATACACTGATGGCAGAGGCTGCCATGCAAGGCGCCAACATACTCATCAGGATCTAATCTAAATACTCATTCACACACCAATGGCTCAGCCTTCAGGAGCAATTTGGGGTCAAGTATCTTGCTCAAGGACACTTCGACATGCGGACTGGAGGAGACGGGGATCAAACCGCCGACCTTCCAATTGGTGGACGACCCGCTTTACCTATGAACCACAGTCGCCCCAAGGTGCTGATTTAAGTTATATTAAGTTTTGGTGTTTTTATCCTGTAGCTTAAATGTTATGAATATTGCATTTTGTGTTATGTGCTTTTTCAAAGTGTTTTGTGTTTTATTTCATTTTAGGTTTTTCCCTTTTTTGTTTCGTATAAATATTGTTTGACAGGATCAAATCAAAGCCATTGCATAAACAAACATTAAAAATAACCAATTCGCTTCATTCTTTTTTTGTCTGCCTTTATGTATACGCGGTGATAGGAAAATCTAATTCCTTTAGCACAACCACTAAAGCACCAATCCTGTTTTTTTTTTCCAGCTCAGCAGTAGAGGAAGAAGTCCCTGTGACCTGTTAAGATTTATGTTCCCCATCCTGTTGTTGAGCCTGGATCTGCCATCTAGGAAACTATTGTAGCGTGGAAACCCCAACTGTAGGAAGTCTCTCTCTCTCTGTCTGAATAGGATTTATGATTTAACATGCAAAGAGGAAGTAAGTTGTTCCAGCAGCTGAATAACTTCCCCCACAGAGAACAGCTCATCCTGAAGGATATGACAACATTGGTGGAAGCAGACTGGAAACACTGACGTTCTTTCCATCTCCAATACTGGGGGACACTCATTTTCTAATTGACCAGAGATCATTGTGAAGATGATAATACATACAGCCCTGATTATCTGCCTCAGCAAACTCTGAACAAAGACTCCCTGTTCTCCTCACAAAACATCTCATCCCTCCCGACTGGATTCACATGTCACGGCTTTGATATAGTGTGCAAAAAAACAACATGTTTAAAAGAATGTTAGACACTGTGTAGCTCCTGGGGAAGTAATTTGCGTCAAATATGGAGAATTAGGTAGTTATTTAACCGACGGGCTGTTTATGTGTCAGTGTGTTTTTCACGTGTCTGCTGTCTGACCCCTGTTCTCAGTGAGGTGCTTTCTGATGAATGGGGCTCTCTGCTTTTATTGATTCTCTCCTTAGCTTTGATACTGCAGAGAGATTGCCTCTTAAGGCTACACACAGTTATATATATCTACTACAATTCAGTGAACAAAGGACGGAGGAATACAGTGTGTGTGTGTTGACAGAACAAAACAGTATTGATTTATGACCTGAACAAAAGAGGAATGTCTGCATGAAGAATTGTATCATTTGTAGCGTGATAAAACAAAAGAAAAACAAATGAAATGGCTTTTCATACTCGCTTTTGTATCACAGATATGCTAATTTCAGGGTGATTTATAGAGCTACGGTCTCAAAACACCCTATTAATATTATCAACGCACACATGCATGAATAATACTTGTAATTATGTTTGCTGTGTGTTTTTGGTGAAACGTAGGTCTGCGGTGGGTGATCCGATGCTTTTCTCATCACCATAATAACGTGAGCACTCCTCCCAGAGCTCCGTCTCCATGGTCACCGCTTGCACATGACAAACACACAATGAGGAGACTTGAATGTGACGAACACGCGCACCTGCACGAGCTCCAGTGCCTGCTATACACTCCCCAGTCACATTCGTGCACATTTCCTCTGACGGTGAATGAACTGAAACAGTTGATCTAATTTATTACCTCATGAATAATGGATGCCGCAGTAACTGGATTGGATTGATCAGCATTAATGTCTGCTCTGCAATCAGTGCTGGCTTTGCAGAAATCTGAGGAGAAAATGCTCATGTAGGTACAAATGGTTTAATCTCTTTGAATTTTTACATTTGAAGATCAAATAGTTGTTAAAAATACTTCATTTTTTTCATTTTGTACAAATAGATGGATCTTTTTTGAAGTAAAAAATATACAAATCAGTCGAATATTTAATAAAAAAGTCTAAAAATCTTCATATTTTAGTTGTATAATTACTTGAAATACAGTGTACATTATTATTGAACACTCAACCATGCTCTTATTTTGGCTGAGACATGTTATAATGTTATTTCATCCACCACAGTGTAGCACCAGCTAGTTGCATTCAGCCAGTATGAATACATTACACACGCTTTCCTTTGTGTGATATCAGTAAGGAGCTCAGTCTGAGCGCAGAGGGACATTCAGTCAGTAATCATAGGCGCAGTGTCTGAGGTGGTGTCTGGCTCTGGCTCACAGTATCCGTCCATCTCCTCCATCTCCCTCTCCACAGGCTCCTCCCTGCCTCTCAAGCATATCAGCTTCCCCTCTCTCCACCTCCTCCT
>CAKAKQ010038962.1:0-11215 GCA_916700675.1 Helicolenus avius
GATGACAGACGAGGATGATACCACCAAGCAGGCAGGGGCGTGGTTGCGCGCGCGCGCTGATGATCTACAGGTACAGAGCAGGAGGGAGAGGAGGAGAGTAAGAGAGAGAGGAGTGCGGTGTGCGAATAGCAGACAAGATGAGTGACAGTCGGAAACAAAGCAGCGTGTAAAATTATGGTATTCTAGAAATTATAAGGTTTAGCATAATTATATTGAATAATTTAAGTGATATATGTGCACACATACTAATCATAGATCAAAACAGCGCTAAATTATAAAAGGCAGAAGTGGTAAAATGAAGAGCTGTTTGGGAGCCGAAAGAGCCGGCTCTTCTTGGTGAGCTGAGCCAAATAATCTGGCTCACTAAAAAGAGCCGGAATTCCCATCACTAACTTGAATTTCTGTACAGTCGTTACCGTAGTACCTATAGTGTTGCCGCAGTACCTGTAGTGTTACCGTAGTACCTGTAGTGTTGCCGCACCACAATTTCTTCTTCGCGTTTATGGTTTCTTCTTCTTCTTTGGTGTTTATTGTCGGATTGCAACACCAACTTGTAGGTGTATATATCGCCACCCACCGTGGCAGGATCAGAACTGGCTCTACTTTACATTAGTCATAAACCTCCTGAACTCTGACGTCTCCCCTGTCTGAGTTGAACACGTGCAATAACACGTTGGTCACTTTTGCAATGTAAATACTGTAAATCTACTGTTACGAACATGTGCATTAACATATGCTGATTACTCTGTGCAATAATTATATAATTATCTGACGGACACTTTGTGCAATAATCTGGCAACTCATCTCATCAATATACATATTGTATTTTTATATTTTGTAGTGTAAGTTTGGAGAATTATTTTGCATTCTTCCCGACAAACTAGTATGATGGTTGGTACAAATGGATTCCTTAGGTTTTTTTTAGTTTCATATGATATCTTCACTCTAGCTTTAAAACTCAGCCCGCTACAACCTAAAAATCCCAAGTTGCATTAAAGAAATTAGTGGCGTTAAATTGTATTAACTTCGACAACCCTAATAAATTCTTGAAATAAATGTATTACACCTCTCTGAGTGTCCCACACCTTATCTCCATTTGTTCCGAGTATCCTTTCCAAATCCCATTCTCATCCAGCCTCACCCTTTGTTGCAAATATACCCTTCATTATATTTGACACATTGCATTACCACGTTCAGCATTTTCATAAATAGGCTACAACAGTGCGCACATACTTGTGAATTTACTTTTCCCAATAGAAACATTGTGTTATTTAAACCAGTGTGATCAAACCTCAACCTGGATAGAACTACCTCCTCTTATTTTCTTCTTCTCTCTACTTCTCCACCTTTACTGTCCTCGTCCTACTTTTTCTTCCCTTTCCCAATATGTTCTTTTTGATTAATTACCAAATGATATATGTCCAATAGACCTCATATTGTTCTTCGTCCTCCCCTCCTAGTTATAGGAGCCGAGCACTTATTGTGTGTAGATGGAGCTCACCTGAGCCTTGTTGCCTCCAAACAGCACAGGTGAGCCTGTGGCTCCTCTCTGAGCTCATCAGGGTTATGGCAGACATGAAACACTTTCTAACACTCGACATGAAGATTGAGAACCACTACTGTAGGAGACCTTGCTTTTTGCTACCTAAATAATCTGGCCGAAATCAGCACAATGTCACGTCAAATGAGTAACAGATTTATTTTATATACAAAACTGTTTACAGCAAGATTTCTGTATTAACATTGACCCACGAGGGGATATTGGTGTTCAGGTACACCACCTGCACCGTGGTATCAAGTCAACAGAAGGAGAAAAAAAACCCTTTAAGAGCACCTTGAGTCCTGAAGGGAAGCAAATGAGGGAGTTTGAGGAACTGTAAGGCACAAGACACAGCATCACCAGCTTCTTTTCAACCATCATCAATCAATCAATCAATCAATCAATCAACTACTTACTCAGCAAAGCACTTGATAAAAAGGTACAATTACCCACTACAGGTACAACATGAGGAATATGGGGGGAAATCCACAGTGTGTCATGTCTTTGTAAGGCTACAGGATCTAAGAAAAACAAGTCATTAAGGATCTCAGTGATCATGCAAGTCCACAATATGAAGTAAATGGACTGCATGCCATCCTGGCCTGCATGAACCATCACAACAAAACCATGAGCTCAAATATTACTAATCTATAACTCCGTAGCCCTCAGCCACTTAAATAGTCTTACGCAGTGTTAAAATGCAATAAAAAAAATTGCAACTCAACAATGTTCATAATTATAACGCATTTATAAGAATATACTCTACTTAGGATATTGAAGGGAGAGCAAACCCGCACCACTCAAAATATAACCAATAGTATCAAACCAATATCTAGGATTCTATTTATATTGTATAAAAAGGCCATAACTGGTAAATACCAAACATCTATTCCATCTATACTAAATTTCTCTGAGGGTTGTCTGTAAGATAACATCTTTATTACAGTAAATAAGGAGAAATTAAACTGTAGAAACAAAAGAGGACTAATCTGCTTAGCAGAAGAGCTTAAATGTGAGTTGTTAGATATACAAATAGATTCCGCCATCGTGAAGACACAGCTCAAAGGTTTACTGGTGAAAGGTACCTGAAGATGAGTTGATAAGAATTACAGTGAGAAGAAGTGTGAAACCAGTGACATTTCTTTCCAGGATGTTTCAAAGAAACCATTTGTGAGAGATACTGACATTTTAACACCACATTTAAAGCAATGTGAACTGTGACTCTCCATCACTGTCAAAGAAAATACCTGTTGATGAAATAATACAAGCCCTACCTGTGTTATGAGAGTTAACCCAATGATGTCTCAAACATCACATTTACAAGTAGTTATTACTATAATACGTTCATGAATTTTATGTAATTAATTGGGACCAATATGTTTGGTAATATTAGTTTGTTTTCTGAGCATTTGGTTGAACTCAAAAGTCAAGATTTTGCCCAGTTATAGATTACATTTCAAAAGAAAAGTGTTCACTGACGGTGCTTCTTTGTCTAAAAAAAAGATTAATCTTGCTCTTACAAACTTCTCCCTGCGGTTACAATTTGTGGGATAGTTTACCAACATCTGGGCAGTTGCCTTGCTATGTAAATCAATGAGGTGTCACAGTCGAGCAGAAAAGTTCCACTGTGGTGTCTTGGTGTCGGTGAGGTCACAATTGGCAAGCTGGTGAAGTTGTGCCCCCTGTCTTCAGCAAATGAGCTTACTGATGTCCTGGGTGCACGTTTACATCACAGCGCACTTCTTCTCCTCTTGGGGCGCGTTCCCATCAGCTTTCTCCATCTCCAAAATGATCCGCTTGAAAACCTCCACAGCAGTCTGAATTGCAAGAATATTGTCATCAGAGTGTGAATCTGTGTCAGAATTAGGCTACGTTCCAAATCCTGTACTTTTTCTTTACTATTAGTACACACTGGAGTTGCCCTTACAAAGTATTTATTGTTGCATGTAGTATGCATACCATTTGGACATACGGTTTTCATCATAACATTGCGCTTTTGAACTCTGAACCGTCTTGCTCATATATCCGCTGCGCAGAGGATTGTGGGTTTGAATAATCAGAAAAGCGTGCTGGCTTGCATACTACAAAATGTGACCGGATGTAGTAGAACATCCTGGTATTTTTGGCATGCTGCATTTGACATACTGGTTGCGTCTGAAATCCCATACCAACATGTTATTTAGTACGCTAAAACAGTATGTGAGATATTTTAGTTTGTCCAAAACCTTAGTATGAAATCAATAATATGCAAAGTGCATACTATTTCCGGTGAAATATTACAGTATGCAAAACTGGATACTAAATATCCCACAATGCAATGCGGTAGTGACAACAACGTTCATAACAAATGTTGACGGACAGCTCTGTAACATCAATAACACTTCAGTTTAGTTTAAGTATAAGATTTTACTTTGCTAGGTGTAATATATATTTTAAGTTAATTCAGACATTGATTCTCACAAACCGTTGTTTTGGACACATGAGGTTGGTACGGGTTACCATGGTTACACGTCTCCAACCGGCAAGGAGGGTCTCAGGAAGTGACGACGTAAATTATTGCTCAGTGCGTCCAAAAAGATACATAATGCTGATTATTCAGACAAAAGTATGTTGAACGATAGTACACCTACTGAGTATGTAAAGTATAGTATGCGATATGTATCCTTTTCTGGCATATTAAATAGTATGGGTATTGGAGCGCACAGCCTACAGTTTATGCGCACTACATTGATGAGTCGGTACTCAAAGAAATATCCATCATTACCTCATTCTCCTTGGCTGAGGACTCCATAAATGCAGCACCCCAGGAATCAGCAAGTTTCTTTCCCTCGTCTGGCTTGATAACCCTGGGAAAATTAAATGGAAACGTCGCTTACTGAAAACAGAATATACCTTTTGTATCATATTTGGCTACACAGGCAATACGTGTTCATAGAGTGCTACAGGAATGAGTCCTAAAACCCAGAAATGAGATAGCACTTCTGGTTCCCACTTCTGGTTCCCTCATCTGGAAGTCAGTGGGTTTTTTTAATGGGTTTTTAGTTAGATGCCTGAAATAAGGTCTGTGGTTAACACAAGATTAAGAGATTTTAACATTTTGTTCTACGACATAAGATAAATCTGTTATTATTAACTATATGTTATTAAAATATATCATTATATATTGAGTGTTTTTTTAGACCAAAAAGTCGGGCATTATTATCAGTGTAATTTTTAATCTGACAATAACAACACAATGCACTTTATATTCTGAAGACTATCAATGATCCTGATTACCTTTCCATGTGGAGATCTTTTTTGTTCCCTACAAGAACAGTTGGGACCCTAAAAAGAAAAAAAAAAAAA
Organism: Helicolenus avius; assembly: GCA_916700675.1. Lineage (NCBI taxonomy): Eukaryota > Metazoa > Chordata > Actinopteri > Perciformes > Sebastidae > Helicolenus > Helicolenus avius. Next base: position 4,886 of record CAKAKQ010038962.1, read on the forward strand.
CCTGGTTGGAAAAAAATCACTTGAAAAACAAATTTTGGAAGCGTTGAATTTGAAAAGATCCAATTAAACTTACTGAATCTTCCCAACCATGTCTAGCAGCTTGTCGTGCAGAACCTGCACAACTTCAAAACTGAACAAAGACAGACATCAAAGTACTTTTATATACTGCTCTGAGAGTAACCAGTATGTAACTAACCTGGACTTTCTGATTTCCTATTATTATAATTCATTGCCAGTCTAAAGAACCATATACTTTAGCATAGTTGGTTAAAGCAATGGGCATAACAGGCACCCAATGAAGTTAAATACAACAACAAATGGAAAATAATAAACCTATAAATGGTATTATATAACATAGCTGGTGTGTGTACACAACAGTGGGTTTAACCCTTGTAAATCACACATATAGTATTGTCAACCTAATGTAGTGCTTTAAGACTTTCAACAGTGTATGCCTCATTATTCATACAGATATGAAAATGCAACCATCCACTCACCTTTTATTGGAAGTCACTGAATAGACAAGGACATACCCATGGATGTCCATTGAGTGGGATTGGTGGAAAATTGAGTACTCATCCTACAGACAGAGACCAGGTATTATAATCTTATTGGGTATGACTGTTACCAAAAACAACACATTATCAAATGGAGTCAGACATGCAAGACTATAGCTTCTAGAATAACTGCCACTACAGTTGTTCCAATAACGATACCAGTATCGGAAATGCGTCCGATATGCCACTTAATGGAGCATTTGGAACCAAGATACAGTTTGCCAAGTCGCAAATATATCTGTTAAATATTAATAATAATCACTATATATTTCACACTGGTGTGCAATTGGTACTTGGTATCGGCCGATACCGCAAATTCAGGTATTGGAATCGGTATCGGGAAGGAAAAAATGGTATTGGAACATCTCTACCTGGCACTTTCAATTAAATACACAACTTGTCAATCTGACATCAGAGTACATGTCATAATACCATAATACCAAAGTTAGCAAAGTTACAGCTAAGTCATATGGGTGATGAGGCAAGGTAGATAACTCTGACTCATGATATTAACTGGCTGACTTATGCTAAATTGGACATTTAAGAGTCTCTACATATCTTGCTTAACACTAGCATAACAAACCAGCGTTTTAACCTAAGGTTAAATATTAGGAATTAACAGATCAGACGTGTTGATTTAAAACCAAGAGTTTAGTGTCAGATATGGTGGATGAACAACTTACTTGTCCAGCTGTATCAACCAGCTGAAGATTGAAGTCTTGGCCATTCACACAGACCAATTTGTTAAAGGCTGGGGAGAGGGATGAACTAGTTTTACAAAACACTTCTTTACATTAAGCCAGAACCATTGTGACTTTCTTTGCTGCATTATCTGAATAACAATCCAATAATAACACATACTGTTTTCGATGGTGGGGTCATAGGAGTCGACAAACTGTCCTTCCACAAACTGTATTGTAAGAGACGACTTTCCTGTGCATGGCAAAAAAAACATGGTTGTTTTACTACCATTTTAACACAATGTTAAAACCATCTATTTCTTTATAACAATAAACATTACAATACTAAACACACACACACACTCACAAATACTGTGTCAGTATAGTGGCTTATTGATGGCTATATATGCAACCTTACAAGGTACAAAACACTAAATTCTGTGACGTTTTTAAATCATGTGACCTGATTAGGGCTGCAACTAACGACTATTTTCATCGTCAATTAATCTACTGATTATTTTCTTGATTAATCGATTAGTTGTTTGGTCTGTAAAATGTCAGAAAATGGTGAAAAATGTTGATCAGACATTTCCCAAAGCCCAAAATGACGTCCTCAAATGTATTTTTTTTGTCCACAACTCAAAGATATTCAGTTTACTGTCATAGAGGAGTAAAGAAACCAAAAAATATTCACATTTAAGAAGCTGGAATCAGCCTTTTCTTTTCTTTAAAAAGTACTCAAACCCAATAATCGATTATCAAAATAGTTGCCGATTAATTTAATAGTTGACAACTAATCGATTAATCGTTGTAGCTCTAGACCTGATCAGGAATTTCAGCTATATTGCCACGGTAAATGTTTTTATCATACTAAATCACATTATAGCCATCACAAAAGATGGCGCCTTTGTAGTATTTAGATAGGGTCACAAATTTAGCAACTAGCTGTGATTTTGGTGTATTGAAATTTGAGCTGTCAGATTCTGTGATGCTAGAGGATCAACTAGATGATACGGACCAAAGGATAGACACATATTGACAGGCAGGGAATGAAATTGGCACCTGCCACCTGCCAAATACAGGGTAAGTGTTGGCTGAGGCAGGTCAAAATTTTGGGTCACCCACCACCATGGCAGATATGTTTTCCTTATATTAAGAAATATTATTTTTAAAAAACAATTCCTAAGTTTAAGATAGTCAGGGATTAATGTTACATGATCCATATTTCTACTGTCTGGTACCACTGACTCATGTTTACAAGTCTAAAGTGTTCTACATAGATTTCATTTCAAGTTGCAGACAAAATTTGAGTGGCCAGTAGAAATGTTCAGTGACCTGCCACATTGGCAGGTGAGGAAAAGACTTAATTTCAGACACTGTTGACAGGTGAAGTGCTGCCACAGCTATCAAAATGTGTGATCCTCTGTGCATCTATGGGGTCATTTTCTACTGTAAAGATATTAAAATGCGTGACCGTATCTAAATATTATGGAGGTATCATTTTTGGTAATGACTACTATCACAATAAATGATGTGAAGGATTATGGTTTAGAAATGGCAATCCAGCTGAAAAATGTTTTAATACAGTTAACACAAAATCTGAGTGGTCACAGATTTGGGTGTAACAACCTCATGTGTTGCTGGCACAGATTTCAGTTTAACACACAAGGACATATTAGGATATAAACCACTAGTATTTACTTGGTAGGAGGTCGAATATGTTTTACAGGATGATTTCCTTAAAGTCTAGACATTAACTACATACTTTTTTATGTCACGTTAGACATGCTAGACTAAAAGTTTCAACGCCAGGATGTCTAACTGCTAACTTTGTTGTCACAGAACACGTTATAACTAGTAACAGATGGCTATAGCTATACAACAATATATTAATAGTGTAATTTAGTAAATAAACTGCTCAGGAAACACACGTAGCACAAAGAAACCCGGGTAATGTAGCGTTACAGGCGTTAGTCGGATGATGACTCAGTGTTTACTATTTTAAAGCGTTGTAGATTTCAGGAGTGGAAGACAAAAACAATGAGTGGCTGGTAGAAATGTTCAGTGACCTGCTGCCACAGAGGCAGGTGAGGGAAAAGGTTAATATCATAATCTGTACGTTAGACATGCTAGACTAAAAGTTTCAACACCAGGATGTCTAACTGCTAACTTTGTTGTCACAGAACACGTTATAACTAGTAATATATTGCTATAGCTATACAACAAGTTAATATTAGTGTAATTTAGTAAATAAACTGCTCAGGAAACACACGTAGCACAAAGAAACACGGAGTAATGTAGCGTTACAGGCGTTAGTCGGATACATTAAAAGAGGAAAACAAAGCCACAGGACGTTAGCATGTTAGCATGCTAGCTAGCTCACTAACATTAGACGTTAGCCTGTTAGCATGCTAACTAACATTAGCCGAGCTCGTGTTGCTTTACTCACCTACAGATCTGTAACCTATTACAGCAATCTTTCGATGTTTCGGTTGAGGCATGTTTGGTGAAACACGATGCTGAAGAAGTCTTAATAATGTAGTATAAAGTAGTATAATGTAGTAGCCCGCCTAGTAGTTTAACTATCTAAACAAACTTTATCAACACATTCGTCTCGTCATCACGTGACAACAACAAACTTTTCGGAGCTGCCCGCTCGAGCTCTTGTTGCTGGGCCTCGAGCTGGAAGTTCAGAGTGAAAGTACAACAAGTACAACTTGTACTAACTCAACACACGGTCGCTTTCTGTATCTGATAATGTAATCAATATATCGATCGATGGTTTTGAAAATGATGAATATCTCGTTTCCAACTGAAAAATGAAAAAAGAACGCTGTCGGTTAGGATTCGCAAGTCAAACTGACGGAAACTGTCATTGTGTGAGCGAGCACACCGTCGTAAAACCAGCACATACGTCATAACTGACACGGTACACGCGTTGTGGGCAGTTTGTACAGTAGAGGTCACTGCCAGCCTCTTTAGACTGTTCCAGACTACACTGACCTTCAGTACATAATCACCAGTACGTAAATACATGTACAGTCCTTCATATCAACAAGTGTGGGTTTCCATTGTTGCAGTATAGAACAATATAGCAGAGGTGTATAAATGTAAAAAAAACTAGACAGATGTTCAGTATCAACCTCATCTTCACAGATTTAAGATAAAGATAAAAGATATTCCTTTGTTAGTCCCGCAGTGGGGAAATTGGCAGTGTACAGCAGCAAAAGGGATAGTGCAAAAAACAAGATGCATCAGCTAACACAGTACAAAAAAAGAAGGAAATAGAAGGAAGTATAACAATAGGAGCAGTATATGCAGTATTGACAATAAACAGACTATTAACAAAACTGCACAAGTGGAAAATGATATTGAACAGTGAGAATTAAATGAATGAATGAAATTCCATCTGAAAATATCAGAACAAAAAAACATAAAAAGCTGAGCGGCTCCTCACTTTAAGGAGAAAAGCTGGTCCACCTTAACAGCCCACCCAACTTTTTTTTTAATGTGTGTTGTATTAGCAGCTTGTTTGAGACACCGCAGCTATGACATGCATTTGATGATCAACTTTACAATATTCAAAAGCTAATAAACAGTAGTCACTCCATCAAGCACCGATAAAACATCTCCTAAATGATGTTGACATGGCGAATTAACCTACTGATGTGCAGGAATTTGTCTTTGATATCTTTTTCTTTCCCTAAATTGATAATGTTGAAGATTAAGGTTAATGTATAATTGAAATGGACTGCAACAATTAAGCACTGTTAGTGTGAAATGTTTAAAAGCTAGTAGTTAGTACAGAACTTGGTAAGGATATCAGTTCAGTATTGTTTTTAGTACACCTTGAGGAGACCGTACTCTCAAAAAAATCATTTTTTTTATTTATCAAAAGAAGTTATTAACTTGTCAAATGTTTAAACACAAACAGCCATACAAGAACTTTGTCTGAATATATGTCTTAAATTAATGTCAGTTTTCGGTACTTGACAGTTTTTGATACCAGATGCTGCGAGAACACTTTGTTCTGTACAAAAGTAGTATTTCCAGTTCCAGTCCTAGTTGTCAGGCGCTAATTGTCTTTCCAACTTTGGCATTTAGGGATGTTCATAATTAACCGTTTAACCGTTAACCAACATTAAACATTTTAACCGATTAACGCTATCGGTTAAAACGGTTAAAAGAAATATTTATAATTAATTAAAAAGCTGAGCGGTTCGTCACTTTAAGGAGAAAAGCTGGTCCACCTTAACAGCCCACCCAACTTTTTTTTTAACGTGTGTTGTATTAGCAGCTTGTTTGAGACACCGCAGCTATGACATGCATTTGATGATCAACTTTACAATATTCAAAAGCTAATAAACAGTAGTCACTCCATCAAGCACCGATAAAACATCTCCTAAATGATGTTGACATGGCGAATTAACCTACTGATGTGCAGGAATTTGTCTTTGATATCTTTTTCTTTCCCTAAATTGATAATGTTGAAGTACCTTTACAAGCCTGTGTAAAAATTGTGTAACGTTGATTGAAATGGACTGCAACATTTAAACACTGTTGGTGTGAAATGTTTAAAAGCTAGTAGTTAGTACATAACTTGGTAAGGATATCAGTACAGTATTGTTTTTAGTACACCTTGAGGAGACTGTACTCTCAAAAAATCCTTTTTTTATTTATCAAAAGAAGTTATTAACTTGTCAAATGTTTAAACACAAGCAGCCATACAAGAACTTTGTCTGAATATATGTCTTAAATTGATGCCAGTTTTCGGTACATAACAGTTTTTGATACCAGATGCTGCGAGGACACTTTGTTCTGTACAAAAGTAGTATTTCCAGTTCCAGTCCTAGTTGTCAGGCGCTAATTGTCTTTCCAACTGTAGCATTTAGGTATGTTCATAATTAACTGTTAACCGACATTAAACATTTTAACCGATTAACGTTATCGGTTAAAACGGTTAAAAGACATATTTATGATTAATTAAAAAGCTGTGCGGTTCGTCACTTTAAGGAGAAAAGCTGGTCCACCTTAACAGCCCACCCAACTTTTTTTTTAACGTGTGTTGTATTAGCAGCTTGTTTGAGACACCG
>CAKAKQ010038971.1:0-20794 GCA_916700675.1 Helicolenus avius
TCCCATTGTCTCCCTGAGGGGAGGTGACCCCGTGTCTGTTGGTTGTATCAGCAGCCCTGCATTGTACTCAGGGGGGGATTTAGACTCTCAAAGCATCTTCCCGCTGCAGCTTTCCCAGCAAACACCCAAAGTGGTATCTCGCCTTTTCTCTCGCTCAGACATTAATCTTGCTCTACCCTTCTACATCAAAAATGCTTGTATTGTCAGGGAGCGCTAATGTTTGCCTCCTATTCACTATATATACACATATATGTATTTTTGTGTCTGAGGGAATCAGTCGAATGCATTGTTCCCAAATCATTGTAATATCTATTTAGAGTGGCAACAGCACTGGCTGCCGATGCTCAGTATTCATGGAGCATAAACCAGCCTTAAGACTTAGAAAAGCTGAAAGGGCTTATCCCTATATTCTTAAACTCCCCTCTTTTATGTTGGTCTTAGGCATTAAGGATAGGATTGTGAATAGCAATTGTTCAACTGCTGCACTGAGAGTGAGTGTGTATACGTGGGTGGGGGTGTTTTATTCCCTGGCAAAATCCTTTTCCTTTTCTCCCATTTTTTTTCAACTGTAAATATTAACTGTGTTCTTAACTCTTAACGGTGTATGGGACAGAGTAATGTGCTTTTAAGGATATATTATGTGAAAGATTTTCCACTGCATACACTGCTGCTTGAAATAAGAAAAGGCTATTTTATGGAGCCTGAAAACAAATTTGCTACGGCAGAAGAAAAAGAAGAAGAAAAAATAGATAGAACTTTGCAGTATCAAGTCGTCAGCAAACAATGACGGAGAGATCTCAAGGGGGCTGGGCAAATCTTTAAAAAAATGATTGCATCCTGCTCTTATTTATTTATTTTTTTCCCCTCTTTTTTGTTCCGTCGCTATGTATCAAAGCCGTGCTTGGTCTTTCTTCAGAAAGTGTGTAGTGCTAATGCATTTCAAAAGCCCTTTTTCAAAGCACAATAGAATATCGCCATAGAAGTTTAGTGGTTCCGCTAAAGAAAGTGGCTCAGTCATTGAGAGCTGTACTCCATTGTGCCCGAGCCTAAGACATTCTCGCTGAAAAGTCGCCATCGTTTTTCAGTTTTCATAGCTGCGGCTGGAGTTAAAAGGTTGTCGAAAAAAAGCTTACATATTTCCGTGTTGCCTTATAACCTGCTATAATAATTACCATTGTGAATCTAATTGTGCGGGGCATTCATGTGCAGCAGAATGAGATCTGGTGTATAAAAAAGAAGGACACATTTTCAAGTAAAGTTCCGCACAAGGCTGAAGCAGTGTCCAGGAGGTCGAGTAATTTTTTTTTTTGCAGAACTTGACTTTATCTATCTTAGCATGGCCTGTATAAACATCTATTTAATTCCTGTGTAAGAGAAGGACATAGAAAACCATTAGTTGTACTGTAAAGTGCAGTCAGCTGTGTATAATCAAAACGGAGAGTGGTACTTGGGGGATTGTGACAGCTGCAGCCACTCCTGTTGATATCAAATAAGACCTTCTGAAACCTTAAGGATGAGTTAGCATGAAACAAATTGCTCCTAATTGTCAGGAGGATAAATTGTGACTGTGAGCGTTTGTAATTCTGTCAGCTACCATTCACCCCCTCATCTCCATTCGTCTGGACCCGAGCGCTTTAATTGAGAGGGTCTGGACTGGCTGAGTGAATTGGTAATAGAAATAAGGACCCAGTGTGGATATTTTAATCAGCACTGACTTCTGTACCGGGGCAGAAATGAGCCAGCGCACCATGGAGCGGCAGGCCATCCATCTCCAGAGCCTCAGGTGGAGATGGAGGAGTGGCTTCTCCATTGGATGTGACAGTCACTCAGGGGGGCTAATGGCTCAGCACTCACTACTGATGGTTATTGGGATTTATGCTCCCCATCAAAAACAATAAAGTTACCTCTCTGATTCAGCACGGACGGCACTCGGAGAGGTTCTCACGGTAAGACACAAAAGGTTACTGTTGTGCTAATGCTACCCAGTGGTGTAATATTACTACATTAATTACTGTACTTTTGAGGGTACTTGGGCTTCATGAAATATTTCCATTTTCTGTTGTCTTATAGTTGTACTTCACTACATTTCAGAGGGAAATAATGTGCTTTTTACTCAACTACATTTATTTAACAGCTATAGAAACCGAACTTGAGGTCAGCTCATGAAATATGATGCATTGTTAGGGATGAAACTACTCAACAGTATTTAAAGTAGGCTAGATAAATGAATGCATCAGTAATGGCATTCCAATAATATAGGCTAATAGAGGAGCTAATAGTGCTCCAGGGATGACGTATTTTTGTAGGCCAACCCGGAAGTAAGCATCGCCCTGGGTTCCCTCAACAGAAAGCCAATGGGATTTTTCCATTGGGTTTTGGATTATTGCTGAAAATAAACTCTGTGGCAAACAAATGTTTATGATACTTAGACGTTTTGTTCTGTAAAATAATCTCCACAAATGAACACCACTTTTAGAGCCAGAAGTAAAAAGCTAACGTTAGTCTATAAACAAACTACACCACGGCCCGAGTATACACAACCAGACTGTAAAGACGGACGAGTCAGTGTGATGACGTTTAGTAGTCTCATTTAGTAACATGCCTGGAGGCTGTTAGCTTAGCTTAGCATAAAGACTGGAGACGGTGAAACAGCTAGCCTGGCTCTATCCAAAGCAGTACCTCTAAAGCTCACAAACTGAAATGTTACATCTCGTTTGTTTAATCCATACAAAAGGTGTAAAAATTACGTAGTTGAGGTGACGACAAGACTCCAAGAAGTCATTGCACCTAGCCAAAAAATAGGAACATAAGCCCAACGAAAGTAGACTGTGTTGTTTTTACATTTAAGTTTCCGTACAGATCAAACCAACAAGGCATAATGTGTTAATTAGAGAGCAGCTTTAGAGCTGCTGGTAGGTAGATTTAGTTTATCTTTGCGCAGAGCCAGGCTAACAGTTTCCTGCTCCGAGTCTTTAGGCTGAGCTAAGCTAACGTCTCCTGGCTGTAGCTTCATATTTATTAGACAGGCATGAGAGTGTCCTCTTTCTTTTTCTAACATTTTACAAGTATATTTTCCAAATATTAAAGTCAAAGTATGTCTCCAAAATAAAACTATTGTTTTAAGTGTGGTTTTAAAAGCAGAACTTAAACTGTCTCACCTACTACTTTTACTCTAGTAGCCTATAGTATCTTCTTCCACCACTGTTGCTAGCTCAGTTTATTGGTGCTGACGGCTGGATGTGTAATGTTAATCATTCACTCCATGTCTGCAGTATTATTACACATGACAGCTGAAGCCTTTGTCCATATATAAAAACACATATTCTAGAAGTTCATAAACAGGCCGACAGGACTATTTATAAAATTGGACGACGGGGGAACAGATCAGAATGCATGTCTATTTATTTAGCTCCGGGATATTTGGCGTGGCCCGCACATGCTAACTTCTACATATTCTAATTTGTCCTTGTCATGTTTATCATTAATCTTTGGCCCTGGTTTGCTTGAGACATGGTGATTTGTTGGGATATCCCCTGGGAGAACTAAAAACATTCTCCAATATGATAATGGCATTATGCCCGCCTCAGTGAAAATGTGTCATATAAATTATACATTATCAGTGACTACATGCATCATATGTTGATATGACAGTCCTCATTCTACGGCGAAACACTTGGATGTGTCGCTTATAATGCATTTTCACGATCCCCGGGCTCCAGTTAGGTCACCTATCACGTGTGGTCTTTGATTATAAATCATACATACTGTTCATATTTATTCATTGAAGAATGTATAGAACTCTGCGTAGCCAAATAACAATGCTAAAGACGTGAAATAATACACTTCAAGAACGTCATTGACATAGTTGGATTTTTATCAAGCCGTGTACAGGATTTCTCTTTTTCCAAGAGATACACAATCAGAGTTTTTTACTATTATGCGGCGGACATATTGACAACGACGATGCATTAAGTTTTGGAGGTTGTTGGTAACATAAACATGATCCTGTTTGAGGTGATATTAGCTTCCTTTACATTAATCATTCATTTGACAGATGCATAAACTGTTTTAGGCTGTCGCTTGACAAAACTCATCAATCAAATGATACAGTGCACACTTGATATTATTGGGCATTATTCACCATTGTCCCCTCAGTGAGTACACTTTTTGGACATCGTAGGCTCATATATCAATCACACGCATTGTTAACTATTGATTATTTTAACCAGGCGGAATCACAAGATTAAGAAGGAATGATTAATCATGAGTTTTTTCTAGTTGTTGTTTCACCGGTCCGATGCTGATTTTTTTCTCCTTGTTGTGGTTAATGTTACCTTTAAGCCAAGAGGCTGATGACTGGATGAATCAGCGGACTTATGGGCCTCATTTTAGTGCGGTCGGGAAGAAAGGGAAAGTAGAGACATGCTGCTGGCAGAGATGAATTAGAGCTGTGGAAAAGCACTCTGATACTAGCAGGTGACATTTTTCGCCCTGCCTCTCTGTTCCCTCTCTCTCCCATTTTCTCTCCAGCGAAAAAAGGGAACAGAGGGTAAAAAGGGCTGCATTGTGCAAAATGGGACAAAGTATAAAACATATTCAAAGAAAGTATGAAATTCCCCAACTTCAGAAAGCCATTTAGATCATCCATCCGAGTGACGTAAGGGAAAATAATATACTTGACCCTTTTGTCTGTGCACTTTGAGAAGTTTGTTATAATGGCAAGCCCTGTAATAATTCACTGTACCTCATGTATATTAAGTAGAAATTCACTGGCTTTTATGATAAATTGCCAGGGTAACGCCAGGACACCTCTTTTGCATTTCAATGCGAGAGAGTGTCAGATTCTTATTTCATTACCAGGCGACACATTAGCTGATGGATTTTAATTTTCTTTTTTTTTTTTTCCTCCTGCAAGCAGGAATCCTCAGAGACCGGGTCGAAACAGAAAGGGTTTGAATACGAGGATAGGCGAAAAATGAAATAAATAAATACAAATCAGTGTCAAGAACCTTTATTGCAATTTTGAGGCCATCACCAAAAAAAAAAAAAAAAGTCAGTTTATGTTCCTTTGCATACCTTTGCGAATTGCCTGTCCACAGTGTGAAATGATGTATCCCCAGCATCACTGGCGGAGCTCTCTTGCTGAGTGGACAGAAAATCAAGGTTTAATTCATGTTGTGATAAAAATCTGGATGTGGTTGAATCTAAGACATGCTGAGCAGGGGCAATGTGGAGCAGACGTGAGAGCGTAGCCTTTTCAGAGCGTCACACAGCGGGGTGCTGAGCTGCTCCTCAGCCCTCTCTGCCTTCACCATAAAGCTAAAAAAACTCTGCTCAGGGATTCTTTCTGCTCGGCTACAGGGAGAGGAGCACAAAACGCAGGTGCCGAAAGCAATTATCAAATTACCTAAGCCTTTTCTTGCTCCTGTTTAATCTGTTTGTAGCAAATCCAGCTAATAATACATTAGGGTATTAAACGTGGCCTTCTATAGAGGTAATAATTACAGTAGCTTCAGTTTTCAATGAAAGGAAAAAAGAATGAACAAAACTAGGTCAGTGTGAAAACTCTGCTAAAACACAACTTCTCTTTCAGGTCTTGGCCTCTCTGGTGTTTGGTGGAATTTTGCTGGCTGAGGAAAGTAAATGAGAACTGCCTACAACTCTATCAACGTAAATATACCCTTAAGCAAGGCACGTAACCTTCAGAAAGTCCCCTTTGCACTACAGTAAATAGAAATATTCTAGCCTTATTCAGTAGCCCCCAGTCATTATTTCATTTTACCTGTCAGCACATGACTAGTTACAGTATGTGCACATACTGTATAGTAGCCTATGTATATTTATGTTTATCATATATATCTTCTAAAGGGTGTTTTTCCATTTTTAGAATTATGAAGTAATTCATGTATGAGACTCAAATAGGAAATTCAAATGAATTTCTAAGTAGAAAATTGAAAATGATTTTGACAAAACAGTTTCACCACAAGGTTCACTTAGTAGCTGACATGGAGCTTTTGATCATATTTTGCACAGCTGTCATGGAATTTAGATGTTTAAATTTCCTGCAGTACTAGAAAGGACTTCTCGTCCACGTTAGCTTTTAAAGCTGAGGCTCAAATGAAATGTAAGAAAATGATTTGTTTATAGACAGATACATTACAGGAAGAAAGGAAAGTAGATACAAAAGAAAATATGAAAGAAAGAAATTAAAAATCAGCAAAACAATTTGTGACTGAGTTCACTGGAAAATACTTTGCTTGCTGCTTAATTGGACTTTTGGTCTCTTGATACCACATGACCCTGTATGACATGACTTCTCATATTTACCTGATCAGGATTGGGCTGCACCAATGTTTGACGCTTTTAATAACTCTAATAGTTATTAGTTTAAAACTAGTAATGCTAAATCAGGTGGCAACATCAAAACATTAAGAAATGTCTTAGCTAATGAAGACTCAAGTAATGTAAGCAACAAACTATAAAAAGAGCTACAACACTGTAGCATGAACCCAATCTCATGGGAAGGGGTATATAGCACAACATTATGAGGACATTACGACATTAGCCTTTTCGTGTGTAATTCTTACGCCACGCAAAACAAAACTACGGTAACGTCCCCAGTTAGGTTTAGGCAACAAAACCACTTAGTTAGGTCTAGCAAATAACATTAAGAATCAGTGAAATAATCACAATTGGGCTTAAAATAAGTATGAAAAATAAGTAAAATACATATGGAAACAATATAATAAAAGAACGGAAAAGACGTCACTTACGTCACTAACGTCACTTCAAATTAAATCAACAGCACTTTGGGACATGAACATCGGTCTCAAACGCCAGATTCCTGGTTGAAAGTCCTGTGTTTGTTGGCCCCGTCCACCTCTTCTCCAACCCGCTATAAGCAGTCTTTCTCACTTTTTATTCTACATCACAAGCTCTGAGCGTAGCATATTTACACAGATGCATTTACACTGCAGTCAGTACAGACTACATGGCGTACAAATGACACGCCATACGACATATACCGACCATTAATAACAAATTTATTACAAAAGCAAATATGAGTATTAAGTATAATAGGAGTTAAATTAAAATGTTTGTGCCAATAAGTGTGAAAATAAATACTCCAGTATTTTACAGAAATACTATGATTATAATATAATAATAATAAGCTTGTGTTATTTTTGATGCTCCGCTGCTGTGCACTAGGTTCTGATGTCACATGGTTTCCACAGTCACGTGACACGAGTCAGCTAAATATGTCAGGCTGTTTTGGCACAAACATTATATAAAAGTAGTGAAAACATTTGGAAGTGATGAAGCCACCCATGTTTGTATTAATATAATTTTAATATCACATTTTTTTAAAGGAATTAATACCAAATGAGTAGCTTAAAATATAAAATTATCGATACTGCAGTATCGCTCCACCCATCCCTAATAACTATGCTAAATTTAAAACCAGCAGGTGTAACTGGCTTGAGGCGCTCAGTGGCCACAGCCATTACTTTTAACTGGATTTGTCCTGTAGGACGGTGGACCATCGTCAGCTCCGTGTATTTAGCTGCTGGTGTCTGGCCTAAACCAGTTCTGTTTGTTGAATATTTCCACAGTCGTGCTCAGAGGAACAGCTCTGCAGCTTTTCTGCCTCCCACATCTGACTATATCCACGCTCAGTGACAACAAGAACCTCCCTCACTTCATACCCAGTCCTCCGTCTGCGGAGCGCGTTTCCTACTATCCATTGTCACCGCATTAACCGTAGGCTAGCATAAAAGTAATTGGAAACTGATGCAAGCCAAAGCTTCAATTAATGCACCACCAAAGTCCCCGTTCTGTGTAATCGGCAATAATGGTTTCATGTTTGGGAGGGCGTTTGGTCACTCGCATTCAGCACTCACCTCCTGACAGAGACTGTTAAACCCTGCTCAAAATCCCCACTCCACAGTAATCTTCATTTCAGTCATTTTCCTTCTTTTTCCATCTCTGATGACAGCTCCAGTGTCTTCGCATTGCTTGCAGTCAGATCGTGCGCCCGAGTGAACAGGAGGTGTAATTGACTACTGACAACTCAGCGACAGGATTCTTAATTATTACTCTAGGGTATGGTGGCTGGCTGGCCTGGGTTCAGCTCTCTTACTGAGTATGCTAACAGAGTCATTTTCCTCTTCTCTGTGAATATCGAAATGCAGTTTTGTTCGCTGCATTTCCGCGTCAGACCCCGAGACTTTGAATTTAGGGGATGATTGCAAATGAAATGCATGTGCTGTTAGTTTAATGCTGCACAGATTTTACACAAGTGCACTGCAGGCTACAGAAGTGGGTCTCTGGCACTACAACCGTATCAATTACGGACCCTCTCAGTGCTGCTACAACCCAGTGTATTAACAAGGTATTACAGTTTTTCTTTGTGAGAATTATTATTATTATTATTATCTGATATATACGTGTTTGATTCCTGAATATTACTTAAAAAATATATAATTTTTAGGCTCCAAACATGAGACTACATGGTGCCTTTTGTTTCCTTTGCCTTTGTGTGTCAATTCTTCATCTGCCCTTCCAGTGATAAGACATTATACACTGACGCTTCTGCTGCTACTAGTACTACACAAGAGCATAATTCCTCTGGTCCTTGCCTGTTTGTGCCTGCGCTGGGCCTGCTCAGTGTGATAGAGCAGAGTAAAGAGGGTGAGCATCGCTTTGTGCTGCAGTCTGTATCTTTTGTGCGGGTGGATATGGAAGAGGGCGTGAAACAATTGGACAAAATGGCCCTAATGTGCTTAAAGAATCTTCTGTCTTTAATCAAAGCTCACACACATGCACCACAAAGGCAGACAGAGCAAACCCAATTCTCCGCTGCTTCTGCCGAGTGACTGTTCCTCTCCTGGCTTCAGTGCTTCTCCTCTCTGTGCTGGAAATCAGGATCAGGTTGGCTTTGTGGGGTTTCTTTCTCAGCTGTCATTCACGCGTAGATTCATTGCCTCATCTCTTAAGGAAGGGACAACGGAGATTTGGCTTTAAGAGCAGGCAGCAAAGCGTAACTTTGTATACGTGTTGTCATGATTACGTCCCATTGTTAGATCGCTCGATCCAACCCGTTCTCACTCCAAACTCGTCAAATACCGCCGTTTTGGTCAGTGCCCCTCGGCATCGGAAACCAACGCGTGAATGCACCCTTTAGCAACAGTATGTGACGAACTGGGCTTTCAACCATCTCCGATGTAAATCCACCGGTGGTGCTATTAGATGGTCGAGGCAAGTGACGTAGTATTAATAGCGTGAGAGTCCGTTTAACACAGGACTTTCGATCAGGAGACCGGTGTTCGTGTCCCGTGTGAAACAAAAAAAACAAACATTGACTTATTTTGTCACGTCAGTCTTTTATCACGTGACTCGTTGGTATCATCAGTCACGTGAGTCACGTGAGTGGTAAGTCACGTGAAGTTAACGTCAACCACGACCGTTTCCTAACCCTAACTAAGTGTTTTTTGTTGCCTAAACCTAACTTCCTGTGAAAACTGAAGTTTATTTTGAAAAGACAATATGCATGTAACAAGTGTATATCGACACGTTGTCCCCGGTCCGTCCAAAAGTAACACAAGAGGGGTACCCCTTGTGTCGGTCTTCAATGCCGAGGGGTATTGACCAAGCGGCGGTATTTGACGAGTTGGGAGTGAGAATGTGTTGCTTGATCCACTCAGAAGTCGTAATTTGCCAGCCAGCTATTTCACTTAAAGGGAATTCAGTCGTAATTAAAACTGAATTGACTATTAGCTAAACCAAAAGCAAAGGTTTAAGGAATGGATTAAACACTGTTTGTCTGCTCAAACATCCAACCATGATGTTTTTCCTAAACCTAACTACGTAGTTTTGTTGCCTCAACCTAACTGCGGACGTTACCGTAGTTTTGTTGCGTGGCATACAAATGACACGCAAAAATGTGTCCTCATGACATACGTAATGTCCTTGTAATATTATGCTATTTATACACCTTCCTGTGAGATCAGCCTCGTTCATAGACTCACGGCGGTGTGTGGCTGCAGAATGAATATAAGGGGAATCATTGGAATGGATATTTGGCGTTATTTTTGGCATTAAAAAACGGGTAGGGGGATTACTGCATTCTTCCTTATAGGACTAACACAGCTCTACACTGCAATTTGAGAACAATGCTGTTTATTTCCATGTCTTCTACAGGAATCATCACCTGGTTTGGATGTTAACTTTTTGCCTGAGACATGCAGCTATAGCCTCAAACCTTTGGCATGATATAATGTCTGCAGCCAAGTGCATTATTAAGACCCCTGTTGCAGATTACTTGTTTTAAAGTGGGGAACATTTAAAAGTCAGTCAAAGACAGCGTTTTCAACCAACTCCTGGAGCTAGCTTAATTAGCTCGCTAGTTAAAGCTGATAAAGATGGCCAGAAATGAGAAGCCTGCTTTTGCCTAAATCTGAAATCAAGGACCCACTGTTTCCAAAATTGCTATAAATCTTTTGAGTGGTATACCATAATCACTGCAAACTGCATATATATGGCATGCAAGACCAGAAAGCTTGACAGGCTTAGTAACCGTAACCAAGGTGGGGGCGAGACTTAGCGAACGGTCAATTGTGACTTTTTAAACGTATTCACGCTTTGTTTATGATCACCGGGCACCATGTTCATGTGGCGATTACCAGATGGCCCCGCTGACATTATATTTCTTTATTCCTGTGCCACTCGCCAATCCGGCACAGTTAAGAGATCAAGAGTGTGATCAGAAATTGCAGCTCATCTCATCTGTAATTTGATGATAAAATAGATGGGAATGAAAGGGAAAAAAGGGAGCATACCTGGGAGCGTAAAGAAAAGCATGATGGTTGCTTCATGACCGCTCCTCTTGCCCTCAGTGTAACATTCAGGGGAAGAGTGTCCCTTTGTTATCGCCCCCCTCTCCCTGGCAATTATCACAAACTCCACTTCCCCTGCCCTCCGGAGCCCGGAGAACTGAGCGGCCGGAGTGGGAGAATAGCTACATTTATAATTTTTTTCTTCTCTTTCCATAGATTAATTTTCTAGGAAGCCCTGTCACTGCTGTACAGGAAAGCGGAGAGAGAGGAATAGAGTGTAAAAGGGGGGGGTTGGAGAGATTGGGGCTACAGTGCACAAGCCTTCTCGCTTTTTCGTTTTCTTTTTTTTTTTTTTTCCTTGACAGATCATTTTCCATGCAGGGGTATCAGGGGGTCTGGCCGATAATTGGCATGCAGATTGCAGCTGATGGCGTCCCGCAACAGAAGAAAAGAACTGGCTAGTTAGAATAATGAGCCAGCCTGCCTGATGGATGGGCGAGGGAGGAGGTCATACAAAATGTTTCAGACACAATTCCTAACCCCCATCCCACCCCCACCAGCCTCCTCCCAACCGCACCCCTACCTGCACCCCCCATTTTTATTTTTCTATTTTTCACAAAGCCCTGATATTTCATTATTTCCTCCTCTCTCTACCCTTCTGGGGCAATGAAAGCGTCCCATCTTCCTCTTTCTTCCCCCTCTCCTTTTATTTTTTTTCTTTCTTCCTCACCCAGCTGTGAACACTTCCCTTTGCGCTGCAGTGCAGGACTGTCTGCGAGTAGGTAGCGCACGGTGACAGTACAGTTTTGGGTACACGGAGCCTCTAAAAATGTCACAACTCATTAGGAGCCTGACACCCTTAAGAGACTCTAGTGTTTTAATTACAGTAAAGGAGTTAATTACTGGCCTCTCAATGGATTTCTGTTTCTCCCCCTCTGCGAGTCCAAGTTTCAAATACAGGAAGTAGACTATTAAATATAATAGAAAAAAGACGCTGACATGCTCACACACAATGTAAGGGAATGTACTTTTTTGTTGAAAACTTTTAATTGGATTTGTAGGTGGGATGGGTGTGAATCTATATTGCTTCTGATTGTTATTCTTATTAATGAATACCATTTTAAAGTAAACTTTACTGCAATCTAAACCATTTATCCTCATGTATTAGCCATTAAGGGGTGTAAGAAAATATTGAAAAAAATCTTATATTGTGACATTGTGTTTTGTGATACTGTATTTATTCTCAAAATCGCTGTATAGATTTTTAATTAATAGTTCACATGCAAAGATTAACTCAGTCAATACTTTATTTCATTTTCAAAGAGATGCGCCCTCTCAGTGTATGTGCACTGTTAAAGTAGTACTATGATGTTGGATGTTATAGGGACTGTGATAAATGCAAATACAGATCTCCTTGTTCTGAGCGCATAAAAAAGTCAACTTTTTTTACTCAGATTTTATGCATATAGTGGTATGTTCTATATCACCCAATTTGACTGTTATCAAGCCATTAAATAGGCGTTATCAGTCGCTATAAGCACCATAGATGTGGGGCATTAAGTGCCTACTATGCCTTCTGTGTTGTACAAGTGAAAGCGAAACTTAAAAGCTGTACACGCAAAACTGTAAAAACTGAACGTAATGTTACGTTTTGAACATAAGCAAAAAGGCTACTTCAGGTTTTGGCAACAAAAACATCATGTTTTGGCTTAAAATAATTACATTTCAAAAGTGAAAGTGAAACTTAACGCTTGTTGGTTTCACACGGGATGCAAACCCCAATGTCCTGGATGAAAACTCTTTGTTTTGTGTCCCATTCATCACGCCGACCTCCACCCCATATGGAATATCACGCGTCTACTACAGCGCCTGACTTCCGCTTCTTCTCCTTTCATAATTACTACGGTCACTAGAGGTCACTGTCATGTTCTTTTATACTTTCCTTCGGTGATCTATCATGTGAAAACCTACTAGTGGGTGTAGTGGCCCCTATTGACCCACATCTATGGGGCTTATAGCGACTGATAACACCTATTTAATAGCCTGACAACAATAAGCTGTCTTTAAACTATGACAGTTTTGCTCAAATTAGATTTTAAAAATCGCAATATATCGCCTTGCTTACAGTTTCGCAATATATCGCAATACATTGAATCGTAACCCCTGTATCATGACGTATTGTATGGCCAGATTCTTGCCAATACACAGCCCTATTATCCATAATTGATACTTAGATAACTGTTTTACCTGTAAAATCACAGTAAACTCATCTGTTATTTGATAGATAAAAAACACTGATTCAGATTTCAGGTTGACTTTTAACATAGTTCCTTTTTCTGTTATTATTAGATCCCAGGCTTTCCCCTTTTAGGAAGCATGTTTTCCCTCTCCACCACCCTCTGAGTTGCATTTTATTCTGAATTCCTCTAATCCTTTGCAGCTTTACAGATAATTAACCCAGACTGTCATTTTACCCTGCACATCACCGCGCTTTTGATCTACCTTCCAGGTCAGGTAGCTGGGTAAACAGAGGAATTATAATAGCCTGTAAGTGTTATTAAGTACCTCGTTGTGCATGAGAGGATCAGGCACTTTTGCTTGTTTTGTTTGTTTTACTGGCGCATTTTGCTTTGTTTTGCTGATTGATCTTTACTTCTGCCTCGTTGCATCACCCAAGAGTGCACTGTGGTGTTTTAGGAAAGTATTAAGTCAAAGTGAGAGTACAAATATGAGCAAACTACAGGTGTGGTAACACAGTGCAAGCTGCACAATAAGGTAATATGCTGTATGTGAAATGTCAGTGCCCGTCATGCAACGTAAACTTGAGCTTGATAATCAGTGGTGGGAATTAAATAAGTAGTTTTACTCAGTAGACGATTTGAAGGTGGCCCTAGTAGCAGAAGGTGCAGGGCACTCAGCAGGGGTTGTTTAGTTGAGTATGTTAGTCTCGTCTGCCTGACTCATTGATCCTTTATCTGACTGCAAGTTAGAATCTATGGCCCCGACCATGGCTCTGAAATATCAGTAAGTTAGAAACTATGGCCCCGACCATGGCTCTGAAATATCAGTAAGTTAGAAACTATGGCCCCGACCATGGCTCGGAAATATCAGTAAATCAGAAACTATGGCCCCAACCATGGCTCTGAAATATCCGCAAGTTAGAAACTATGGCCCCGACCATGGCTCTGAAATATCCGCAAGTTAGAAACTATGGCCCCGACCATGGCTCTGAAATATCCGTAAGTTAGAAACTATGGCCCCGACCATGGCTCTGAAAGCAATCATTGGCAATGAAAATCTTTGGTCTCAGTTTCCTTCAACAATGCTCATAAAATATGTATATATAAAAGGGGAAATCACACAAGTAAATGTAAAAGCAAAATGATAATCTAAAGCATAAAATAGGGCAGTTAAAATAAATATACACATAAGTAAATATAGAAAATTATAAATTGTAATGTAAAAGTAAATTTGTAATTTAGTTGATAATGGTATTTCAGATGGGAAAACTGAATATAAACAGGATGTAGTATGTACTGTATATGCATGATGAGAAGTAATATATGTACACAGAGGTGAAGACATGAATGTATTATGTATGTAAATATATATATAACAGTTGGTAAAACAGTGTGTTAAATATATGTAAAGTGACAATGGTAAAGAGTAGTGTGATGAGACAGATTTGTAATTGCGACATTTTCTCTGAGTCCTGTCCCATTTCATCTTCGGTCTGTAATATTCTCTAAACTATATAGCTAAGGGAGTATTAAAAATTACAGAACCAAAAGAGTCGTTCATGGGACGGTTCACCAGTTTGCGGTTCAACGAAACAAACCGGCCGATACCGAGTACCGATTCCGATACCAGTGTTTAATTAATAAGCTGTATGCGTCACTGTGTGGAAGTGACTGAGATCATTCTCTTATGTGTAAGGCAACAACAGGCTTGACTCAAACACTGCTTTCCTAACTTTGTAAAACAAAATGTAACTAATAAATACATGTATATACATTTAATGAATTGTTATTTATTATTGAAATTGAAAATTTACATGGAAACAAAATCTTCAAAATTAACAGGAGTTAAATTAAAGTGTAAAATGATAGTGTATAATTTACATAGTATGTAAACATAGAATTGAATTTAATAGATTGCCGATCCAGCTATTTGAGTCAGTATCGGCCCGATATCTGATCCGGTATCCGTGCATTCCTACTTATGAATAAACATAAATATATTTTTTTTAAATTGCAAATGAATAAAAAAGGGATCTAAAAAAAGTTGTGAATCAAACTTCAAGTCAATGAAACTTTGGTCCTTTCATACAGATTATTAAATGTATTCCAGGCCAGAAAATTGTGGCATATTATGATAGTTGATCATCGTAGAATTGCCGGACAGTTATAGAAATAATGAAAATGCTATCACACTGGTCAGGTCACAAGAGTTTCTCTCATCAGCATCACTGATGCACTTGAACACGAGTAGCTTTCATGTTATTGCGGACCAACCTAAGAAAACAAAAAAAAGTTTAGTGCTGGAAAAAGCAAAAAAAAAAATCTCATGGATGTTTGATCAAGTTCTGCGGCTGCAGCGCCTCTCCCAGCAGCTCGGCGAGCTTAATCTCACTTGCACCCTCATCAACACAACACAGAAGGGAACAAATTTACTGTTTCATCCTCATTCTTCCAGGCACGCCGAGGAGCTGTATACAGTACACACCAGATCAAAGCCTTAATTGAAAAATAATTATAGGTACTTAATCATAGAAAGCACTGGGCTAATTGAAGTGAAAACAAGGAGGCAAACGCAGACCCTCGGAATCGTGGCAGAAAGAGGATATTGTAAAAGCTTCTTCTTCAATCCCCATTGTCTTCCAGATTAAATAGGAGAGGGCTATTAGCAGAGTTAATTGGCTCTCTAATTTAGATCTCGCCCCACTGAAAGCATAACGGATGCGAGCCTGTCGACCAATGATGTGTGCACTCTGTCACACTGTCCTGCTGGACTGTGATTGGTTAATTGCTCAGGGATTTTTGAAGTTTTCTCTCATTCTTCAAATGTAACAGATTTGTTGGTGGGGGGGTGCGTCCGTCTCCCTGGCTGCCCAGGTAGCATTCATTGTTTGAAGTGGGAGAGAGCTGGAACTAGTGTGACTCATTTAGCACAACTAGAGATCACTTGGACTGCCTTCTGGCTCATATTAAACCTGTTTTTTTTGCTATAACAGTGTTGATTCCTATTGATTTCTGTCAAAAGCAGCCTCATGCACAGAAGGAAATATGCACTGAAATCCTGATTGTCCTCCTTGTGACCTGCTCATATTTTTGTAGAAGTTCCTGATGCCCTCAGAGAAATAGCACATTCACTCCGGGCCATGTTACGTGAAAGGACTTCTTATCACACTCCCAGCAAGTTTGCTCCCTGCTGCGACCAGCCTCCTGTGTTCTCTGCGCCCACTCTGCCCTCTAGTGTCTGCCAGGCAGCAGTGCACTGATTACTGAATAAAAATCCATTTAGACACCCAAAAGGTGGAAAGAAAGTAAATGGGCCATTTTTCTACCATTTTCCGAGACAGCCTTTCATCATTTCAGCACATCTCTTTCTAGTGTTTTCTTATTGTAGCCTGAGTGGTAATGGAGCTCTTGACTGGAGTTCAAAATAGAAGTTGGTGCAGAAATCTTCTTTCAAGGTCTGTCACATGAACTTTTTTTTTTTTTAACAAAGTCAGAGAAAATGACGGCAGATTATGCTACACACACCCTCCCATGTGACATACTGTTTGTGGGACTGCATCAGGGAGGACTCAGTATCACGTTTTAACCCATAATATACTGTTTCCATTGAATAAGCTTTAAAGCTGCTCTAATATTTTTAGTCACCGAAGAGTAAACTGTAGAAGCAAAGAGACGAATCTCTGGTGCTTCTTTGACAACAGGCAGTAAACATGCTAGCAGCTTAGCTCGTCCTTGCAGGTCACACCAGTCTGTCAAAGTGTCACATACAGTATATTTCCTTCAGGAGTTGGTGGAGACCAAAACAGAGTTAAAGGGAGGGTGAATATTGGACATTTGTCAGGTGGACACAAACACAACTTCAAATGCTTCAATAGGCAACTCTTTGCTAACACATTTGCCATGTCATTTTTATAAGATGATAATATCTCAATGTTGTGTTAACAGCAGTAGGCAACTTCCGGTTCTGAAAAGTGAAGCCAATGAGGAAGTGCCTTAAACTTGCATTCTTTCTAACAGCCAGCAGAGGGCGACTCCTCTGGTTGCAAAACAACGTCTTATTATATAGAAGTCTATGAAGTCTACTTCTCACTTGATTTATTACCTCAGTAAACATTGTAAACATGAGTTTATGGTCTCAATCGCTATTTTCGAGTCTTCTTCAATACAACATGATGTTCATTTAGTAAATTATGGTCCCATTTAGAGTCAAATAGACCATAAAACAGGATATGATTTAGGGCGTGGCTACCTTGTGACAGGTCGCTACCACAGAGTTGTCCGGTCTGGGAGTTGCCCGTGTTTTTGTCTTAGAACTTTAACCTTTTCACAGTGTGTTTTCAGTTCATTGAGGTTAGTTGTAACATTTTGGTCGCCTAAAAATGTCTTATTCAGCATTCGGTTGTACTTAGCTCCACCCTCTTGTGTCACTTCTGGTTGCAAAAAGCCAAGATGGCGATAGCCAAAATGCCGAACTCGAGGCTTCAAAACGGCAGTCCACAAACCAATGGTTGACGTCACAATGACTATTTCCACTTCTAATGTACAATTTATGGTTGACAGTTTGTTGCGCTGCCCCCAAGTGAACACAAAAAAAGCAATGAGTATAGGGTTAAGATTGTCAAAATGATCTTATTCCATATTGTCTGACTGTATCATCTGTGTATTCTGTATCAGCTTGTTCCAACTCTTCATTGGAGCCACACTGTATGATGTTTACACAGAGTGAAATATTCAAATCAAAGACTCCATGTTTGTTTTTATGACCTCACCATTCCAGAGGAAATATTCCTTTGTGCATCATTTTATACATTTTTATACCCGTTCTCCCAAATTCAGCCTAAAATTTTCATTAAAAATATGAAGTTTTGTGGGTTTAATCGAATTGGGTGTCGAGCATGCGTTTGTATTTCCACTTGGGGCGGGGGGGTATAACAGCACTCAGCATTGATTTGCTGCTTCTTACAGTACTTATGAAAACATTTTTATTCACGGTAAACCACCATCTTCACAATGATGAACACAGCTTATGATCGTAGCTACTTGGCAAATACATGTGTGTGAAGTATAGCGTCTCTTTTCATGTATATGTGCAGGGCAGCTCACGATAAGCAAACAGTGGCTCCTACAGATGCTGGAAAAGTTGTTTGCTTAAGGTTCAGCCTGCTGGGGGACAAATGGCTTTGCACAGCAGACGGTAAAAATCATTAGCGCAGCATGCTACTGTTATTTCTATTGACAGTGATCAAATCAGGATGTCTGTGTGACTGTGTGGAGAGAGAGAGAGAGAGTAGTGTATGCTTCACTGGGTGGGTTATTTGAACTACTTTCACAATCCTTTCATTAGTGATTTACTGTGCAAAGTCTGCGTTTAAACATATTTATTTAACCTTTTTTTTTTAGCTGTGGTTACTTTTTAGGTATATATACATATTTCCCATGTCATATTATTCTCAAATTACGAAATGATAATTTGATAAGTGCCGTATTTAACATTGAATGAAGTTAATAAATACATTTTTTTTATCATAATTGTCAAATAATTATACTGTTAATGTTTAAATTAAGTGAGAAAAATATCCAAACCTACAACACAACTTTTATCCTGAGACACCTGAATTTGGCTTGAGTTTAGCAAAAGTACAATTTTGTATGTTTACTATACAGTATATGTAAATACTAAAATAATATGTTTCACTTTGGCCCCAACCCAGTTTCGATACAGTCCTGGTGTCCCAAGTTCTCCTCGACATATCAGCCACAGGCAAATTGGTTTCAGTTCACTACAATCATATCAGTATTTACTTTTGCCTGACTGGCTGCTGGTGCCACAACGATACAGAGCACCCACCCCAACAACAGTGTCATCTAGTATCGCTTAACACCTGTAACCTGTAAATGTGCTTCCAAAACAAAATAATTTAGCTTAAGCTACACATTTGTACGTAAAAACACCGAAAAAAGTATTCTTAGTATTTTAAAGAATACTGTTTAATATATCAAGATGTCAAGAGGCATGAGCAAACCAACTGTGATAATACAAGCATACATTTTTGTGGTTTCAAGCTCATATTAATGCCTTATTTCAGGGTGTTTCTATAACTCTTCTTATCCTGTATCAAAACAGTGTCAGTGTTACCTTGGAATTTGTAAAGTAGACAGACAACTTTAGATGGGAACATTTTACATGTCTGAGTATCCTGCCTGATATTGCTACATCACAGCCCATCCCATCACATTCAAGTTTCCCCTAATAGGCTATGACTCAACCAAGAAGCTGTCAACAGGAACCAGTATGCTGGATGATTTGTCAACCGTTAAAAATATGAGACTGAATGTTGAATGTCAGGAGATAAAGAAACATGAATGGCAGCCAATGAGATATTCAGGCAGGAACAGCTCTGTTAAAGCCCCTGAAAGTCTGATATATTTCTCTAAAACATTAAATATTCATGACTAAATAAGCAACAATCAAAGATAAAGTTAGAAAAAAAACTACCTTGTGTTACCCTAGATGTTGTTTATCAAACAATAGTTTGGGGAATATGCTTATTCACTTTCTGACAGAGCGCTAGATGAGGTAAAATGACTTCATTTATGACAATAAATGCCCTGAAATCCTACACACTGGTCCTTTAAAGGTTCCATATCATGCTCATTTTCAGGTTCATACTTGTATTTCATGTTTCTACTAGAGCATTTCAGTTCATGAAAGTTAATTGTAACATTTTAGTCACCTAGAAATGTCTTATTCGGAGTTTAGTTGTACTTAGCTCCACCCTCTTGTATCACTTCTGGTTCCGAAAAGAAAAAGATGGCGAAAGGCGAAAATCCAAGATGGTGACGGCCAAAATGTCGAACTTAGGGCTTTTTTGTTCAAACTAATGGATCACCTCCAATCTCATTAACGGTAAAAAAAAAAGTTAATAAAAAGTAATAAAGTTTGTATATCCTTATAAAAAAAACACAGAGGCCTATTTTGTACTGTCAGAATATTATATTAAATTTCCTCTGAACCACTTCTTTTGATTTCCTCCCACCAGTAAAGTGATTTTTGACACTATTCAAAGACTAGCAAGGCCACTACCATCCAAGAAAAAGAGCTGCAATGAAAATTGGCTCTATATAGTCGTCAGAAGGGGAATAACAGAATCTGTTGTAACTTTGGAAGAAATTGTGTGTTCCTGTAGAACCCCACCGCTCATAAAAGCTGATTGAAAAAATAGGTTTTCAGGGCCTTTACGCTCGATGGCTTGAATTCAAAACAGCTTCTACCAATAACAGTTTGAATTTAAAATAGTAATAAGTAGTAAGTCTGCCAACAGAGGGACTTTGGCAGCAGCTGTACAGGTTTTTGACAAACACCGATTGCATTAAAAAAAACATTGAGGTGACTCACCCTTTACTGACCAGAATTAGCAAGCAACATTAATCATATTTTACTATTACGCTCCACCCAACTCCTTCTGTACATGACTGGGCTGTGTGCAAACAAGCAGGGTCACTGCTGAAGTCCTTCTTGACTTCATACCCGCCGATATCATATTCAAACACAGCCGCAGTGCTGAGGAAGAAGAGGCCGTTCGTTAGCTTTTGAATCCAGAGAGAGTTTGACATTTTTATTATCCAGCAGCAGAGAAAAGACAGCACCATGGCTGCCACTCTCTGTCAGGTGATGGGCTTCCTTCTGAGCTTGTTAGGGTTGGCGGGAATAATCGCAGC
>CAKAKQ010038975.1:0-11334 GCA_916700675.1 Helicolenus avius
CGACCTGGTACGGCACCCACCTGTCACTCAAAGCAGCCGCGCCCTCAATTATGACTTTAAGCCTTAATATCATTTAAACGGGTGAGTTATAGAAAAATTCTTTCCCCATATAGTTGTCATGAACAGGGAAATTGGCTATAGAGACCAAAACCGTTTTTTGTACCAGTGTGTAAACAGGTTTATTTCTGCTGTAAAGTTGGGCATTTTAACATGGGGGTCTATGGGGATTGACTCACTTTTGGAGCCAGCCTCAAGTGGCCATTCAATGCTGTTTTTGGCAGTTTTGCGTTGGCTTCATTTCTCAGCACTGGAGGTTGTCGCTTGGTTTTACCTTGAGGTTGAACCGCAGTTCAGTAACCAATCCCAGAATGCATCTTTTTTTCATTGCATCCATATTGCAGATTTTGGCTCAAGGCTGGCAAAGTACATCTAAAAATTGTCAGACTCCCTACCAAGGTAAGACAATAATGACATTGGAGGAGACAACAGAGGACAAAACAGATCAGTCTTCATATCAACTCTGTATGTATTATATTGGACTCAGAAGTGGATGGAAATCAGTGCTGGAGCTGCCTACCGTCATAGCTGATTCAGTGTTGATGGTCAGATAAAGCCCCAGAGGCTGTAAACTGACTTGACTTGGCGTGGACCCGGTTAGCTTGAAGGCCACATCAGCGCGAGCCAGGGATCACACATGTTGGTTAAAAGGATTAATTGGAAAAGGTTCTTCATTTCATTCAGGCCATGTGAACAGTAACAGACTGTAAAGCAGCAGAGTCAAGTCTTGGCTCACTCGCGTACGTCTCCGTGAATGTGTGTGTGTGTAATTCAGAACCAGAAGTAGCACCAATTCGCTAAGTAGTCCAGTTGGAGTGACAGAATGACTAAATGGTCCAAAACGGACAAACAAAGATCCATATGCCCATGCTGTGCATATGCCAGCTCTCTCTCTCTCTCTCTGTCTCTCTCTCTCTCTCTCTCCCTCTCTCTCTCTCTCTCGCTCTCCCTCAGTGGGCCAAGTCAAATCTTGTTGCTAGGTTTTACATGCTGGCAATGCTCCAAGCCACTCATGCATTGGAGTGGACTGTTGGACTCTGTCGGACCCACACACACACACACACACACACTCACGCACACACACAACCATCATATTTATCATGCAAAGCAAAGTGAAAGCTCCCATTGATAGTAGAGCCAGAGCGAGACGGCGGTAAGACAGGCAGAGAGAGAGAGAGAGCGAGAGAGAGAGCGAGACAGGCAGAGTGAGAGGGTGGGAGACATTTCTCTCTCCTTAACAACCATCATCTTTAATCACCACTTCTAATTTCCCCTCCTGTTGGCTGTCACAGGCTCCAGATCCAACTCCCCGTCCATGCTATTAGCATTTTGGAAAGTGAATTTAAGTTTTGAAGAAGTAAACCGCTCTGGACTGATACATGAGCAGCGCTTTAGAGGAAATAGTCTAGTTTATATGTGTGTCATGCTCTTGCCGCGGAAAATATTGGAATTCAACCTCAATTATTCAACAATGACTGTAAGACGTTAAAGCTGCTATAAATGGATCGCTCGTAGCGATCTATCACCCAACTCTGCCGTTTCCATCCGCTCTATGGAGCATTTTAGCCTCTTTTGGCTCATTGTTTTGGTTTTACAACCCATATATTTACTGTTCAATCTCACCACTCTCATTAACCTCCTTTCCAGCCTCAGCAATAAAGCTCTGATAAACCCACTGTTTGCTACCTGCCCCGCACAAAACATCAGACAAAGTTAGTGGTAACTGGTAAACAAAGTTCACCAGTTACCACTCACCAAGGATATATCTGGCTGAAGAGCCAGATATATCCTCCAGGAGGTGGTGACCAAAATCACAGAGCTAAAAAGAGAGTGGATATTAGACTTTCATGCGTCATTTAGACAGAAACATGATTCCAAATTAATGCTAATGTTGCTCTGTGTCTGATGGATGTGTAAATTCGTAACTGTTTGCTAACACATTAGCTATATCAACATTATATGGTGATAATATGTCAATATTCAGGCTATTGTCATACAGCTTTTGTAGCTATACCCACGAAAAGTAACTAACTGTAATTTGCATATATTCCACGTAATTGTGAACCAGGAAGCATAAAACGCTGCATCGGGAGTAGGTTGGGGTGGATGGATGGGTCTAAAAACGCCTGACTTTTGTCTAAGAGACTAGTGTTTGTACCCTGAGTGAAACCAGAAGTGAACGTTGATTTGTTTGTCACGTAACTTCCGTATTTAAGTTACGCCACTTCCGTAGTTATTTTAACCCAAACAGTAATGTTTTCCTAAACTGAACTTAGTCATTTTGTTGCCTAAGCATAACAAAGTTGTTTCCTGTGAAGACGGAAGTTTATTTTGAGAAGACTGGAGCGGAAATTGACACGTGTGTCACGTGTTGATGGACATTCGTAGGAAAACACAGGAAAAATTACGTTTACATTTTTGTAAGATACCATACAAACCCTTGTATGAGGATACATTACAATGTTGTATTTAAAGTTTCTGTCTGCTGCCCCCAAGTGGCCAAAATCAATCAATGCAGGTTTAATATACTTAATTTAATTAACAATTATAAAATCAGTATAAACAAACAAACCATTTTCGAGTTGACCTCTATATTGTATTTAACGTAAGCTGGCAATTGTTAGATACGCAGCACAAAAGGAGTTTGCTTTCACAACACAATACAGGAATCATTTACTACAATTATTTTCACAAACAATTAACAACTTAACACCCGACTGTATTCTACTTGCCCTACTGTATTTCTGGCTTACAGCTTCAGGTTACCTGATCTGAACACTGACAGATTTCAAAGGGTGTTTATTGATCCCTCTTATGACTTCTTATACAAGTGACATGGAGAAGGGACACATACTGTACGGTAGCAATATCCTCTTTATGCAATGAAGCAACAGGGTTTATGGGAACAGAAGAATGTCACACAAACAAGTTTTGCCGGTTTTTGCCAGTGGAGTGAAATTAATCCACCTGTTTCCACTGCAGTCCCACCTGTTTTTGCAGTTGCCATGAATTTGCCACGAAACAAAGAAGGTCAGTTTACCAGTCACTTCAGCTAAAGTCGTTTTTAAAACAGGTGGATTTTCAGAGACGGAATCTAACCCAGATATCAGGACGTTTTTATGTTCTGTAATAGCGATACAGATGCAGAAAAAGTACCTGCTAATGTACATCACAGTTCAGTACATATATATGTCTGGTTCTGGTAAAACAAAGAGACACAAAGCTGTTGGACACTGTCAAAGAAATCCGATTGCTCTATCGTCAACGTCTCACTATCTATTCAGCAGCACAGTAAAGTGTTATTGTAGATTGTGGTGTCTGTTGACCAAAAACTAATTCCTCCCACCTTCAAAAAAGTAAAAATCTGTGAAAACCTTTAAACCCTATGTCAACCAAAAGGATAGACACACCTGGCTGGGATTTGATGGGAGAACGAGTGTGAAAGTAAAACTCTTACATTTATCATCATGTCTAAAACAGGACAATGACCAGCCTTTTACCAGCTCCTGCTCTCTTTTCCTCCCTCTCTTTGTCCCTGTAAAACATTAAAGTAAACCTGTTCTTCTGCACGAGCGGTTTTAAGTCACAATAGATGAAACAAAAATGCAGCGACCATCTTTGAAGCATTTAGAAGCCAATATTTACTCAGTTTTGAAAAAGACGAGGCAGGAAGGTCTCATGGATTCAGGTGCTGTGTGTGTGTGTGTGTGTGTAGGTGTGTGTATACTGTATTGGTGTGTGTGTTTCCATTTTGAGTTGGGATTAACGTCATTACAAAGAGACAGCAGCTGCTTCAGACAAACAGCAGGTAAACACGGAGAGAGAATTTCCAGTGAGTTTGCGTGCATGTGTGCATGTCAGGCCAATGTAAAGAGAGCAGTGACCTACAGGTGTACACTAACAATTGGCATATTGAGGAGTTATGTAACTCCTGGGGAAACGCACACACACACACACACACACACACACGTTACCTAGGTCACATTTGGGGACATTACTTATTTAGACTTTTCCTGAAGACTTACCCTAACCCTTAACCACTGCCCGAAAAATAATGTTTTTCCAAATTGGGGACAGTGCTTTTGTCTGTAGTCTGAAATGTGTCCCCAAAAGTAGCCTAAGTCAGGAACACTGGCACGCACACACACCAACACCCATGTGCACAAACGCATAGATTTGGATACAACACAAATAAATGTGTTTGTAAGTAGAGCTGCAACAATTAATTGATTAGTTGTCAACTATTAAATTAATCGCCAACTAATTTGATAATTGATTAATAGTCAAAATTCTCTGACTCCAGCTTCTTAATTGTGAATATTTTCCGGTTTCTTTACTCCTCTATGACAGTAAACTGAATATTTTTGAGTTGTTGACAAAGCAAAACATTTCAGGACGTCATCTTGGGCTTTGGGAAACACTGATTGAAATTCACCATTTTCTGATATTTTATAGACCAAACAACTATATGATTAATTGAGAAAATACTCTAAAGATTAACCAATAATGAAAATAGTTTAAAAGAATAGTTAGTTGCAGCCTTATCTGGAAGCATCTAGTTTTTATCTGTATCAGATCCAATAAAACCAAGTGTGTCAGGTGATAAAAAGGAGAAGTGCATGTTATTTCTCATTAAGTCAAAAATGTAAATCTATTTGCTTCTTAGTGACTAAAAAGTCCTTCAGGCTTTTACAGTTTTTAAAGATATTATTAGATATTCTCCGAACAGTGAGGTAAATACCAATACAGTTCTTGTCATGAAGCTGTTCTGCTCAGTGCTTATTGGTGAGGACGTATCACCATCTAGTGGTTAGAAGGAGAACTCGTGGAGCTCCAAGATGGTACAATGGAAAAATACATCTACCTCTATACAGTATAAGGGAAAATTAAAGGTTAGATCTAAACAAAAGAAACAGTGTTTGACCGGTTCCAGGACTGCTGTTAAAAAAACATGCTCAATGCAACCTCTGGTTTGTTTGTTTTGTGGCTGGCATGCCAGATTAAGGTACTAAATGCTTTGAAAAGGTTAGCTCTACAGCTAATATAACTATTGAAAACAAAGTTCTTCTTTTTAGTCTCTTAGATTTTATATTTAGAGCATATAATGTCCTAACGGTTGGATGAGGGTATAACTCTTAATAAAAAGGAGGAAAAATGTAAAAATAACAACAACAAAAAATATAATGCAACATATCACACTGTATCTTAACATGAATTGTTATGTTAAGATATGGTGTGATTTGTTGCATTGTTTTTTTATAGATAAGACACGCATAACATATTGTTACTTAAGTTATAATATATAATCATAACCACTATTTTGATTCCTTCATGAATTAGAAATATGTATTATCATGATACAATATAATATAATACAATTGTTGTTACATATCATTATACAGATATTTATGACATGAAAATTGCTTAACAAGTTTATATTACATTAAAGGTATTAATGATAACATTCAGCCACTATAG
The DNA here is from genome assembly GCA_916700675.1 of Helicolenus avius. Lineage (NCBI taxonomy): Eukaryota > Metazoa > Chordata > Actinopteri > Perciformes > Sebastidae > Helicolenus > Helicolenus avius. The sequence goes on from CAKAKQ010038975.1 coordinate 5,536, forward strand.
ATGTCACCCTCCCCCGTTCCATCGCATTTACTTCACAACAAGTCGTTGCCAGGCACTCACCGTCAATCTCAGCCATTTATCAGTTTTCTCCACACTAACTGACGACCCAGAGATACCACGTGATGCCAACGTCGTTTTACTATTGGCTCACAAGCCTTGTTAGAAGAGGGAACCTAACGTCAGATATCTTCCACAGTGATAAACAAAACATTCATTATGAACCCGCCAAAAAAATTTAAATTATTAATTCACAATCTTAATATTTTTTTCAGGAAAAGCTATATTTTTGTTTGGCACCTTTCTAAAGGCTCTGTGGATGTATTATTATTTTTTTTAAATATCTGTCTACATAAAAATGTTATCAATAACACCTTTAAAATGTTGAATTAAATGATGTCAGTAGTATCTTTAACTAAAGATAAACAATAAGCCGCTATATACATACCACAAAAATAAAAAAAATGGTGTCCTTAGTTGAGCCTCTTAAGAAAAAGAACCAGTACGACTAAGATACATAAAATGTAGTAATATAGAAAAATGTAGAGAATACAGAGAGCCATACTGACACAATAACGTGATGCATTTTCACAGCAACAGGAAACTTCCAGCCAACACATCCTCTCTAAACACACACAGTCAAGTAATCACTGCTAACAGCTTGAAGATAATACGATATTTACATAAAGAAGTGAGAAACTCGGGCCTCACACACACCCATATATATACAGACACTTTTGGAAAAAACCCTGTCCCCCTGGCTTTCCTGATTTTTCTTTGATAGTTGTGGGTGTTTAGCGGCATGCTGCCTCTTCAGAAGAAAAGATATGGGGGTCGAGAGAGGTACATAGAGAAAAAGAGGGAGAAGCTGGTAAGGCAAATGTTTGGTCTGTGCCTGATGGAGGCTTCAGATAAACATGCTGGTCCGCCTGCCTCCAAACACACACCTGACTCCGTATGTAGCAGAGACTCCATTTATCCTTTTTCCTCTCTTTCCATTCAAATAACCTGAATTGGGCTGCACCAACTATTCATTAAAATTAAATACTAAAGTTGTCCAAAAAGTCCTTCCTAAGTTCTCAGTGACTAGTGATTTACTAAACCAGGCTGCACCGTTAAAAGTTTAGGAACAACTCAGCTAGTAAAGACTTTAGTCATGTGTAAATAGGAATTCATCTGACAGAAAGTCACCTTAGCATCACAAGCTAGCCGTAACATAACTTCCATAAACCTAATTACACTAACCTAACTGTTGATTTTAGTAGGTCATTAAAGCTAATATTATTGGCATAACATTTCAGCCGGGTGACACGAAAAGGCGCGTAAATGACGCGATAATGCGCAAGGCAAAAAGGCATGTAATAAGAACGGCATTCTTGCTTTCGGCGTGTCATTTGTACGTCATGTAGTCTGTACTGACTGCACTATAAATGCATCCGGGGAAATGTGCTACGCTTAGAGCTAGTGACGTAGAATATAAAGTGAGAAAGACTGCTTATGGCAGTCGGGAGAGGAGCTGGATGGGTCCAACAAACACAGGACTTTCAACCAGGAGACTGATGTTTGTGACAGGTGTTTTGTTTCGTAAGTTACAAGTTATTCTACATAAGAAGTAGTTTGTGTGGTGCAACCCGCTTTAATTTAGTGATACATCAACCTTCATTACTAGAATTGTAATTAGACTAAGTTTGGATTCAGGAAAGGCTGGTGCAACCAGCTCTTGGAAGTTTTTAAATTGCTAGATTATTGAGCGAGCACAAAACATCCCCTGAATGCAAACACCACAAGTGGATTTGACCTGGAAGTGTCATTCGGTTTGACCCTGCCTTCCAAATATGGTCAGGTTACGTCCCTACCGTGGTAATCTGTCCAGACATCATTGTGAAACAAATCTGACCCCAAACACCTGGAGTTCAGTGTGTGTGTTTTGAGCCATGTTGGCAAAAAAAAGGTTATCTATATCCCCTCAATCTGCAAACACACAGAATCAGGAATGTGTGACCTCACAAAGCTGTGAGATCTTGTTTTATTATTTTTAGCTTTAATTAACATCAATATAAAATACTGCACTAACCAGCAGTTGCAGTATTACATTATGTGCGCCTTCATTCACATACATAGGTTTCATGGGTGCACTCACACTGATTGTGCTTGCACACACACAGTAGCAGTAGTAATGGTAGTATCAGGCATGACTTCAGTCAGCGCAGATAAGAGAAGTTGTGAAACGAACTGTGCAAATCTTTCCACTTCAGCTCAAACCCAGTCTCATATCAAAGCTGTGGAGCGATAACGGCTCTCTGTCACACACAGACTTGGTAACTATGTTGGTGGTCTCTCCCCCCTCTTGTCTGCCTCTCTCTTAGATTAGCCTACTGACTGACTGGTATGTACGTCTCAATTCCCAGACATTAGTCAGACTTTAGCAGCACTGAGTCGCTGTAAGTTTGGCCAAACTACACAGAGTAAAGCAGCAACACAGAGGTAACTTTTTTGCCAAATCTGATTTTTTTATGTTCTCTCTTTTAGTGATATTAGTCACAAACACCTGCTTACAGCTAAAAAAAACACACATCTGAATTAATTGATTCAATTAATTTGAGGCGTTTTATTTTTTATGTTCCAACAAGTTTAATTAAATGATTTATATTGCATGTATGTAATACTTAATTCTTCACACCTCTGTGTCCTCTGGTGCTCCTAATGGCATTCGCAAGATTTCACAGACCGGAGGAAAACAACCAATCAGAGCTGATCTGGAGCATGCCGTCTCTGAGCAGCTGTCAATCACTCACAAACTCCGATCAAACGGTCAACGCTGATCAAATATGAATAATATTCTGTTACTGTAATGCCTATTTCTCTCCTCAAATGTTTTCAGAAACATCTTGTAGTGTACTGTTTAGCTGTAAAATAAGAAAGTTTATGACCCAGCAGTCATGTTGAGATCAGTTGAGGAAATAGCAAGCACTGCCCACCAGCCGGAGCAAACTTTCTCATTTTACAGCTAAACAGTACACTACAAGATGTTTCTGAACAGAATATTGATTCATATTTGATCAGCGCTGCCTAGTTTGACCATTTGATCAGAGTTTGTGAGTGATTGACAGCTGACTGTTGAATGAACAGCCAATAGAAACGCCCTCTCTCTGAAATGACTTGTGATTGGTCAAAGTCTCCCGTCAAGGGCTATATTTTTTAAAGCCTGAAAACAGAGCCATGAGGAGGTGCAGAAGTCTAGTTTAAACATATTTTTTACTTTAAAAAACTGCACAATTTTCATTTGGTGGCTCAAAGAATCCAATAATACATAAAACCTACAATATCTTTAAGTACATCTTGAGTACAACTTCATACAAAATAGTTTTAGTTTCACACAAATTAGCATACTCTATTACTTTTAGAAAATATATTGACTATTTTTTTATGCTATATGGTAATTCTGCTTTACAAACCTCAGTATGTTGCCTCTAACCCACATCCAAGCAAGTCCCTTGAAGATCACAATCAGTGCTTCTGATGATTGAATATCTACTTCTGCACAAACAGGATGTACTAACTATACTTTTTATGCACCATAAATGTAGAGGAACAACCCTTTCTTCAGTGTGTGTGAGGCTGCAGGTGTGCTGTATGTGTGTGTGTGTGTGTGTGTGTGTGGGACATTCTCTCCTGGTGCTGGAGCAGAACAAACATGGATTAGAGCCACACCATCATGCAGGTACCAACAACTCCCCGTTCATCTGCACACACTCATGCACACACACAGCCAGCTGCTCCGGCTTACATGATGTCAGGGCCATTAAAGTCGTGTAGCTGGAGAGGGCAGACAGACAGATGAAAGGCCTGTCATTTAAACAGAGCGAACTATTAGAGGGCTTATAATCGCTGATGGACAGACAGGTTTACTGCCTCAGGCAGCATGGAGGCTGCAGAGGCTTCTAAGGTGGAGAGGAGATATATATAGTACGAGTCTCTAATACTGTACCATGGATTTTACACAATATGAAAAACAAGTATTTGTTTATTTTTTTTATGACTACTCAATCATAAAAGCTACCACACTGTGATGAAGGTAGGGAGAGAAAATGCGGCAATTCTCGCTCAACAGGTCTGATTGATGACTCTGATGTTGGCTAAGTCCTTTACACACACATGCACTTGTACACTGTCTTAGTTTGGATCTGCGCAATCCATCGAGAGTTCAACCAGAGGTTTTCCTGATAACATTCAAACATGCTTACAGTTGCACATGCACACCTGTGACCTGGCTGGCCGTTGCGTCACACACACACACACACACACACACACACACAGACACACACAGGTTTTACTCTCTTGTAACAAATTGTTCCAAAACTGTTCCAGCACTTCTACAAACATTCAGAGTCGACATCTCTTAACTCTGAGAAACACTGAAAGATCATCACAGTTCTAAAGAAAAAGGCTTTTGATCTGTCTCTGCAATAGTACTATGTAATCTTTACACTCTAGTCCTCTCTGTTGCTTCGCTGCTTTGCATCATTATGTGGTACCACTGAAGTATCAGTTACTACATACTTTTACTCAACTACATTAGAATTTTGATGTTCATACTTTACTTGAGTATTTCCATTTTATGCTACTTTATACTTCTACTCCACTACAATTTCAGATGAAAATATTATGCCTTTTACTCCACTACATTTACAGCTTTAGTTACATCTGACTTTGCAGATTGTTTCCTCCGCCAAGGCAGAAGGCCTAGGAAGGAGGTTATGTTTTCACCGGCGTTGGTTTGTTTGTTGGTTTGTCTGTTAGCGACCATCATCTGGATTCAGGATTTTTTTAAGGATTCCTATCAGCAAGAACAATAAGACCTCTGGGTATAACACATGTGCAGTGTAACTGATGACGTGTTGATGACGCATAACCGAGCCTCTTTCCTTAAGAGAGAGAGATAGAGAGAGTGGGGGGGGGAACTGTAGAATCAGCGTTTTTTCACATTAAACTCGGTGAAATTACGGTTGAGTTCGACCAAAGCCCACTTGGTTGTTTTTGTTTTGAGTGTTTTGAGTGTTTTACGATGCTCCGCTACGTACATCTGGTCTCAACATAAACAAAAATACACATGGATGATGGCGCAAAGTGAACGGAGAGGGGAGGGCAATCGTACTCCGGCCTCCTTTTCCAAGACTGCGGTAACGTGAGCTGCCGAATGCAAACCATCTTAATGCCGTTTGCTTCGCTCAGAGGCCATCCTTACCATAATAACACTTCAGGAGCAACAGAAGTCAGACGGCGGCACCACGGATTTGCACTCTGCGGCTTACGTTTCCTCAGTTTCACAAACGCGCCGTAGAACTATGGTGGCCTTCAGGTAATGTAAAAACGTGAAAGGCTCTCTCTAGAGCCAGTGTTTGGTTTGTCCGTTCTAGGCTACTGTAGAAACATGGCGGAGCAACATGGCGGACTGAAGAGGACCCGCTCTCTATGTGGATATGAAGGGCTCATACTAAGCTAATATAAACACAAAGATTATTAATTTTGGGTGAATATATTCCAAAGAAAACATAGTTATGAATATTATATTCCATTTCTGATGATAGATCCCCCGAAATGTTACACACTGTTCCTTTAAGCGCCTTTTCCCATCACAGTTGAGTTCTTCCACAACTGGCTAAGTAGAAACAACTTAGCGCTAAGCTAGCTGTCTGCTAAAACAAACCAGATGCCACTGAGCATGTCTGAACTCATATAGACACACCAGTCCAAACCAGCTGCCGCTCAGTCAGCCACAAGCTGGGGAGCCAAGAGAGGATA
>CAKAKQ010038979.1:699-13585 GCA_916700675.1 Helicolenus avius
CACATATCACACGAAAATCTGGCTTCAAGTATCGTTTGTGTCCGGCAAGCCAGATCACGGACCAATCGGCGTCCTGTGAGGAGCTACTGGCAGCTAGGGGCATGGCTTAGGTGTGTGAGACGACATTGAGAGACATTCTGAACAACAATGGCGGCTCCTGAAGAGGTTAGCGTAGATGCTGCAATAAGCATCAGTTCTATCAGGACTGGAGAGTATGTACAAAAAACGGCACGTATAGAAACTCTTGAGCATATTCAAAGATTGACACAGTCAAACCACTCCCTCAACTAGAGTGTGTGTTTTATTGTTATTATATTCTACATGGAAAACATGTTTTCGCTCTTCTCCTGACTGGCTTCGGTAAGAGTTTGATTGACAGATGGTTCATCCAGTCACCTGCCAAGTATTTTTTGATAGTGCCTATGATGGCTTCTTAGACAGGTCTGTGCATTAGACCAGGTCTGAACAGGAACATAGAAGGAAATGCTAATACAGAGAGTATATATTTTTTAATCCCCGGAACTACTTTTCAAGGAGCTAAAAGGTTCCTTCAGCCCACTGTTGTCTGCATTTCCATTGTGGTCTTAAGACCTGCAAAGAACAGGCAGGTGGAGGCACCGCCAACAGGCAAAGGGAAATTCTCTATCTTCTTTATGAACTAGCTAATCCCTGTGTAGAGACTCCCTGTGAGATTAGGCCTGAAGACTCACTTAATGACAGCAAGACGCACTCTTTTGCCTCCACATCCCGCTGAATGAGGAGGCGATAATGCATGCGAGTAGAGTGAAGGGTTGGTCTCCCAGTCCCACTGCTGGGAGCAGTGGTGGTGACAGATAGGCAGGACTCTGAGAGACTCTGGACTTATCTACCAGGCTCATTGACTGAGGTCAGAGGGAGGAGCTGCCTTATAGCTGGACGGGTCACTGCACACACCCCCCACTGTTAGAGGAGCAACAGGGCTGCATAATTAGTTAGAGGAAAAAAAGACCAATGGAAATGGTTGTGTTAGTATAAACTATGCCTGAGATCACTGTGAAATATCAAACATGAGCATTTTAATGAGCAGAGTATTAGTAAAACCATTTTAGTCATCATTTAGCAAATAAAACCCCCACTATCTTTGATTGGAATTACACAGAGACCTCATGTTATTTAGGAATTTACCCCCAACAAGTGTCATACAAATGTATCCATAATTAAAATGTTATAGGCAGGGTCTGAAATTAACTTTTTTATCACTGTAAAACGTTTGTACGCACGGTTTAAGCATAGATTTCTGTTTGTGAATGAGGCTCAATGACTTTAGTACAGCATCTGAGTAAAAACTATCTGCCTTGTTGTAGTGATAACAGACGGTCTACCAACGTGTAGAGGAATATTGATCTGGTTGGGTGACTTTCGTAACGCAGATTTTGTCCCATATTGACACAAAGAGGCACCACATAACAATCGAATATCCCACCCGTCATGTGCAGTGACTATAATATCAAAATAAAAGCTTTCAAGTCCCTGAGTGAATGTTAAAAAGTCTTTGAGCAGTGTTCACCTACCTGTTTCAATCTGTCATAGTCAACAGCTTCTGTTGGCACACCGTTGGCACTTAAGGATGCGGTAGGTGTCGGAGTGGACTTAGGTCTGTGAGGGGAGACAGAGAACGGCAAAGAGACTCAGTGGAAGACAAAGACAAGTAGACAGGAATGAGGACAACACTGGTTGCTACTTTATTATCATCATGTATATCAAATAGATACGCTCAAACCAAAGCATCTGACTTCACACTAGCACCTAAAACAGTACTAGCTTGTGCTAACATTGAGATACAAGAGTAAATACAAAACCAGAAAGTGGATGAATTTGACACAAACTGTACATGTCTAATGTAAAGATTTCAACATTTTCTGCTGTAAACCTGGAAGTCAACTGTGATTATCAACCATCAACCCCCGGGGTTAGAAAAAAGACCTGTTGAATTCACTCAATTCTTCAGTTATTCTCTAATAGCTTCGTATCATGTACGCTCAAAAAAAGATGCTGCCAAAATTGCCGTTAGGAACCAAATCCTGTTCATAGCATGCACACACAGTTGGGAAAGTGCACTCACCTGGACATGCAAGGAAACACACAGAAGCAAAAACACACTCATACAGAGGTCTCAACAATCTATGAAACTTTATAAGGAAAATATCTCATTAGATCTCTCCAGTTATTTGTTTTCATGTTTCCATGAAACTTGCTAGGTGCAACCTATTAGCAGCTCAGCTTCTTTTTTTCTTCTCACATGTCTGAAGACTAGCGATAAGCCAGCAGTTCAGGAAAGACCTTGTAGAAGCAGCCACGCCAAGAGAGGTGAGAATCGTCAGGGGGGGAAATTCGCAGAGCGGCCGATCACTTTCAAGAGAGGAAGCGCGACAGGATGGAGAAGTGAAAGGAAAGGAAACGAGCTCTGCAGCGGGTCATTTAGTGGGTGGTACTGTACACCGGAACACGGAAAATCCGTCTGTGGTCCTTTAGTTTTACTTTTTAGAGTGTTTCCAGTGTAAAGATGATGTATGTAGAACAGAACAAAAGAAACATTCAGTCACAGCTGCAGTTTACACTCAGTCCAATAAACTTTTACTACAATGTCTATGACTTTTACAATACTCAAAACTTCTTTCACAATTTAACAGCAGTTTGGCAAATTGCCATGAATGCTGCTTTTGTCTGTGACCTCATGCTGAGTGGATGATTTAATCGAGTTCGGCATTTTGGGCGTAACCATCTTTTTTGTGATACGAGAGGGTGGAGTTAAAGTGTAAATGGGAGCATAAGTTTATCATGCTGTATTGAAGAAGACTTGAAACTAGCGATTGAGACCATAAACTCATGTTTACAATGTTCACTGAGGTAATAAATCAAGTGAGAAGTAGGCTCATTTTCTCAGAGACTTCTATACAATCAGACTTCTTTTTGCAACCAGGGGAGTCGCCCCCTGCTGGATGTTAGAAAGAATGCAGGTTTAAGGCGCTTGAGCATTGGCTTCACTTTTCAGACCCGGAGGTAGCCCACTGTTGTTATCACCATGCCCCCTTTGGGGTTAAAAAAATCCTGTGTCCCTCATAGACGGCAACAGCGTAAACAGAGGAAGTTGAAACATGTCTCCAAGCTTCTACTTTAAACACAAAATGGTTTAAATTAATGGCACTATGTCAAAGAGTTGCTGTGTAGTTGGTTGTACCAATAAATCCAAAAATGCTGATCTCAGATTTGTGCTCCGGCCACGTCCTAAAAAAGAGCTAATAGACGGTCTTTATAGCTCCAAGCTATAGACCAGACCAACATGGCGGCATCTCCGAGGCTGCGGGAAAAAAATTCGCTTTCACATTAAAACAGAAAAATGCCAAAAAGCTGTTGTTTAGCGGGTTAACTGAGGCTTTAACACTGAGATCTGAGGCTCATACGATACGTGAATATTCACTGTCAGTGTGGTAAATGGCTAAATGATGCTGATTACAGTGACTAGCATGGCTAGCTCACGTTAGCTTGCGTAAGTCATACATTAACGTTACAGCAGCATCAGACTGTCGGCAATATCGGCAAAGACAGAGAGAAAATGTTGCTGATAGTTTAGCATTCTGCTAGTTGCAGCTCTGAACCTTTGGCTGCTCTTATCTCTGAAACTCTTCGCCGATATTGTCAGACTCTTTTTGATAAGTCTGTCTTCCTTTGCAGTGTAGGCAGCTGTTGCCAACGCTGGAATAGCAACTTTTCCTGCAGGATGTTCCGCCGTTGAATCGGGCTTTCACCATCTGAAGGGATGTGCACATGCATCCGCATTTGTAAAACAGCCAATAGGAACGCTCTCTCTCTCTGAAATCACCTGTGATTGTCCAAAGTCTTCCGTCACGGGCTAGACTTTTTAAAGCCTGAAAACAGAGCCATGAGGAGGTGCAGAAGTCTAGCTTTCTCTCAGAACACTTGAATTACAATATGCTAAAAGGTTATTATGGATTTTTTGCCCAATGATGCCAAAAACATTCTGCCTACTGCTGCCTTAACACACTACTATGGAAATGTGTGTTAGTGTTGCTCAGCTCTCTGTGGATCACATATTAAAGTTACTTTCAATGAGCTGGAATCAAAAACGCCCATCTGGTCTTCTCTCTCGCGCATGTACACACACACACACACAGACACAGACACAGACACAGACACAGACACACACACACACACAGCGGGGCCTTATCTGGGAGCGCCTGCTGGATCTGTTCTGGCTCTACAATGATAACACTGTGCCAAGTGTCCTATGCGCTGGGCGGATGCGGACACACATTTCTGTGCGTATGATAGGGTGGGTGTACAGTATGTGACGCGCACATTTGGATTTCCCTGTTTTAAAGAAAACATGAAAAAAAAAAAGTGCAGCAGGCAGAGCAGCATGCAAACACCATCCTAGATCTCATTAGAAACCAATGACCGGTTTAGAAAACACCACATGACATATTGTTCCATATCAAACAACAGACAGAGCAAGCCCCCTGCAAGTCGGTAAGTTGGGAAAAGAACACAAAGACGACACAGGATCCATTCCAAAGGTTTCATCCAAGCATTTGAAAATAAAGGCCTTTGCACACCAAGTCCGTATTTTTCGTCCGAAATTGTTGCACGTTTAAAAATAAATACGACCTCGCCACTCCTAAACTTTTGCCCGTAATTAAAGTTTTCGGAATAAGTTTTCGGACACGTTTTCTACAGTACCAAAGGTACCGTACGATGCCTGCAGGGTCCGAAATGAAAACCCGCCAAGCGCCAAATGCGGCTGCTCCTGTCCTCTGTTGTCTCTTTCGGAGTTTGACACACAAACACACAACAGCCCCATGCAGCAGCCTGATCCAGAGATGCAGAGATCCTTTATGTTCGAGAAGAGGTTTCACTCGTGGGAGAAAAAAACTGAACTGAACAAACTGAATTTCTAACCAAAACTTTCTCACTCCCAATTTGTCAAATACCGCCGCTTGGTCAGTGATCCTCAACATCGGAGACCAACGCACAGGGGTACCCCTATTGCAGATTGGGCACGGCGTGTCAAGATACACTCATTACATGCATAATGTCCTTTCAAAATAAACTTCAGTTTTCACAGGAAGTTAGGTTTAGGCAACACAGCCACTTTAGTTAGGGTTAGAAAACGGTCGTGGTTGACGTTAACTTCATCTACTCGACAAAGGACGTAGGAAAGATTAGACAGCAGCGATTGTGCTCTAGGTAGCTAAACGATAGCTTCTTGCTAATGTCATTCATTCATTAAGCCCCGTTTGGGGCTAGCGCTATCCATCGCAAACACCTAATTAATTCAGTTCAGTCTCATATTGTACATTTTTGCAACAAATAGAATAATAAAACGCATCAAGCTCAGTGTGCTGAGTTTCTATTTTTATCGTTTAAAAAAACGGAAAATACGGACTTGGCGTACAAAGGCCTTAACCCCTCTCCAACAAAACCACGTCCATCACAGCAAACCTCGATGAAAAAAAAAGGAGATTGTTTTAAAGAAAAAGGATTTCTCAAACTCTCCGGGGCCTTTTCTCTCTACCTGTTGGAGGAATCTGCTCCCATGGGATTTCTCCACGGAGACTCTCGTCTGTGTGAGCAGCAGAGACACTGACTTTACAAATTACAGCTTAGGATCTATCTGTGTGTGTGTGTGTGTGTGTGTGTGTGTGTCCAGCCTAATGAGACGGCTTTGTGTCAGGGCCGTTCATAACGCCCTCTCAGCTTTAGTCAAAAGGCTACTATGCACTCATTTTCACACTTAACCCTCAGTAAATATGAAAATATCTTTTAGTGTCTTAACTAATTGCTACAGTTGGATCTTGAAGTGAAAGTATTATCAGTCATACATTTGCTCAACAACTTCCAGATGCCCATAATGTTTCTCCTGGGGTAGAGAACTAGCACCACAGAAAATGCCTTTTTACATGTATAGAGAGCTTGTAGCACCCAGTAACGTCATTATGTCCTGAAAATGTAATACAATTTGCTCTTAACCTGATCGAAAGTGTGATAAAACCCAATAATGTCATAAAATGTCCTGACTGATATTGTTATGACATTTTTCCCACGCTGGCCAAAACAATTAAGTTGTGCACTCACAGAAATTTGACATTATCATTCTCAACGCGAAGTGATGCTAACTTCGTATTATCAGGAAGTAAATCACCAGGGTCGTAAAAGCGTAGCCAGAAATTATCCTCAACACTTGGACCGCCAGGTTCTTTAGGGGTATTATTTTCTCCAAATCCCACGCCAAAGAGCGTCTGTATCCTTTTGTTCACCCTGACGGGCCATTAACACCTCATCAGTCTCTATCTCTTTAGCTCATTGTGATGACTCCGGCTGTGCCGCTGTGTTTCCGTAGCGCAGCAGGGACATCAGTCGATACGCAGCCCCTACACACCATACAAGCTTATCTAACAGCTAGAACCTTCATCAAACTGGTACACTCTTAGCAGTGTAAAATATGCTATTTTCATATGATCATTTTTTTTAGAAAAACTATTTTCATGCTGCCACCCGATGCAGTAATAGTCCGGAACAAAATGTTGTTTTTGAAAGGCTAAATGCCAACAAATATGGATTGAAGCGGAATATTTTGTTAGACAAAAACACGTTGTGAATTTCTTTTTTCAATTCATTTTGACTTTTGGACTGAAGACTGAGACAGGAAAGAGAAGGTGGACTGCACGCAATGTTTCTGTAAGTTATTAATAATAATAATTCTAATTTCAACATTATGAATGAAACGTCTAACTATTTGGTAAAGCCCTGACTATATATGCGTATAATGCACAAACGGGACACAACTTCTATAGTTAGACAAAAAAGTGTGATTATTTTCATTTTCATTTCTGATATTTTACACATATGATATGACGAATACTGTGGGCCTACACACCTTAGTGTGATTATAAGTGATTACAAGCGCATGTGAGTGAATATTGGCGTGCAAATTAGTTTCTATGTCCCATTCATTGTCTCTAAGCGCTCATACGGCCGGTATGTAAATGCATCGATTCGGCTGCTGGAGGAAAGTCGGAGGAAAGGACCAACATTAATTGGCACTACTCCTGGAAATTAAAGGGGGCTTTTTTTTATGAAAAAAAAAACCCATCAAACCTCATCAGTGTAATTTCTGTCTATTTATTTTTACACCCCTGGTGACTTATTTCCTTATATGGCCAAATTAGCATCACTTTGCGTTGAGAATGGTACATTCAAATTTCTGTTAGCGCCCGACCTAATCGTTTTGGCAAGCGTGGAAAAAATGTTACTACAATATCAGTCAGGACATTTAATTACATTATTGGGTTTTATTACGCTTTTGATCAGATTAAGAGCATATTTTATTACATTTTCAGGCGTTATTGCATTTTCAGTGAACTGTTACATTACTGGGTGCTATATGTGAAGATGGATGTTTTTCCAGTCCTTAAGCCCCCTCCCCGGTAAGATAAAAAGGCTGGATGTTACCAGCCGAATGTCACCCAGAGTTAGCAGTGAAACTGAGGATACCACCACATAGAAACGTACACAGGATGTCCGTCTGGTTGTGATGCGTTCATCCAACATCCTCGCTAACTGCGTAGCATAAATTTGACACTACCCTAATTCCTCTTCATTCGCACACAGACACCTCCGCTTTAGGTCGGGGCGTCTGACGTACATCCAACGTGCACATGAAGGCGACATAAGCTTTAGTGATGTTAGCCAGCGCTCAACGGCCCCCAGCAGTGCATCATGCTAAAGCTAGCCGATGCTAATGCTTTAATGTGGTGGACGTTTAGTAGCATCGCTGCTAGCCTTTCAGATACACAAGAATTTAAAAAAATGATACTTCTGAACCGCTTTGGGATATAAAATGTACTTTTAAGTGCAACAATACACAATAAATACAGAGAAACTACAAGAAGTGGGGATATACTGTACCTTCCAATAACTGGAGATTTGCTACCGTTCATGGTGTTTGTTCTTTCCCACGGCTTCCTCGGCATGTCTGGAGAAAAGAAATGAAACAAAAACACAGCAGAAATATGAAAACCAAAACTCCTCTTACCATATGAAATAAGGTTTAGCAATTCAGTATTGTTAATCATCATAAAAACACAGGTTCACTTCTGATAACTACTGAGAGGAAATGTAACTAGATCAATGCTAACTTGGATCCTCGTCGCCTGTGTTGGGAAGATGCATTATAACTCCTGTTGTCGCTGCTGACCGTACCCCCAGAGCTCTTGTTCCCTCTGACACTCACCTGGTGTGCTACAGGCTGACACTTTAGGGGTCGTGTTAATCTCGCCATCCTCCTGTTGGACAGACAAGACAAGGTTCAAAGGTCAAACATGAGTCTAACTCAGAGGGAGATCAGGGAGAGTCTCTCCACCCACCAGATACTGGAAATCTTTAATAAGACTGCACCAGGAGGACGGAGTGAAAGCTTCTTTTGTCTTTGTTTAACCGGTAACCGTGACACACAGCTAGCTTTTGATCATGTTTTAATTTAAATGAGGGCTGTCAAAGTTAACAGGATAATAACACCGTAACGCAAATTGGTTTTAACGCCACTAATTTTGTATCATATGAACAACCATGTCATACTAGCTTGTCGAGAAGGAGGCTAAATAACGCTCCAAACTTACGCAAAATTTTGGCAAAGGAAAACTGTGATGGCAATTTTCAAAGGGGTCCCTTGACCTCTGACCTCAAGATATGTGAATGTAAATGGGTTCTATGGGTACCCACGAGTCTCCCCTTTACAGACATGCCCACTTTATTATATCACATGCAGTTTGGGGCAAGTCATAGTCAAGTCAGCACACTGACACACTGACAGCTGTTGTTGCCTGTTGGGCTGCAGTTTGCCATGTTATGATTTGAGCATATTTGTTATGCTAAATGCAGTACCTCTGAGGGTTTCTGGACAATATCTGTCATTGTTTTGTGTTGTTAATTGATTTACAATAATAAATATATACATACGTCTGTATTAAAGCAAGCATATTTGCCCACTCCCATGTTGATAAGGTGATTAAATACTTGACAAATCTCCATTTTGAACAGATAAAAAGGAGCAAAAGAATGCTGATGCTGTGCCGTATATTAGCAGGGACTACCCTGCCATTATGAATCGCTCAGATAACCTGAGCTTGGGAGAAGTGCTGGAGCGCAAGATGCAGATGTTTCACATTAAAAGCTTACCAGGAAAGGGAGGGATTAAGCCCCTTGAGCTGCTGGAAGATTTGAATGTGTGCAAGAAGTGTCCAGTTTCATTGACATTAGCTTAAAGCTGATAAAAAAACAAACAAAAAAAAAAAGTGGAAGAGACTGGAATCAATTAGCAAATGAAAACAGCATTTCTGTTGTAAGAGAGAAACTCAGAGCAACAGAGTGGTGAGTGTGACATGCTGTACTGATGGAATGAGTACATTATACTGAATTTACCAAGACATCAGCGTCATTACGAAGATATGATAAAATACATTACAAATAAAGGTAATGTATTAAAAATAAAATACTAATATAAGCCCGTTTTCAATAAAGGCCTGGTTTTCTCTGCAGTTCAGGTCAGTTATTCAGATTTTATCATATGTGAAAGTGATTACAGACTGGAATGTGTTACCCGACATCCACTCAAGGCACGCAGACTATCACACACTGAGTGATTGTGGACTGGAATGTAGTGAATGCTGTACACCGTGAACAGCCTGGATACATTGAGGAAACCATGTGTGTTATCACACAGAGGAGCTATTGTGTGATTCAGCAGTGAGCAGTAAGTAGTGGTATTTTGGACCTAAATCAAATGGAAGGTAGACGTGACGGACTCGAAAGAAGACTGATGATACTCACTGATCTCTGGTCGGGTTCAGGTGACGAGCCCTTATCTGCAATCCTTCTCCTGTGAGATGTAAAGCACAGATACAGAGTACTCAGATTTCTGCACACTACTGGGAGAGTTAGTGGTAGAAATAATTCTTTAAAAGATATCAAAAAACCCATTGTGACTAACAGTGTGATCAGGTGTATGACGTATAGCACATCAACAAGTTCAAACTCCCAAATACAGCAGCTTGGTCAGTGGCTCTACGTTTCAAACTATGACGCTCTACGTACCCCTCTAGAGTCAGTTTCGCAAGTGTCAATTTTTGTCACATGCTTACACTGTGTTTTCAAAATAAACTTCCGTGTTCACGTGACACAACTTGGTTAGGTTTAGGGAAAGATCGTAGTTTGAGGTAAAACGTAACGTAGTTAGGTAGGCTAACCTACAGAATGTAGTTAGGTAGGCTATATTACCTACACAACGTAGTAATGTTACATAACCTATGTAATGTTGTTAGGTAGGCTACGTTACGTATATGACGTAGTAATGTTACGTAACCTGCGTAACATAGTTAGGTAGGCTATGTTACGTACATGACTTAGTAGCGTTACATAACTTTCGTAATGTAGTTACATAGGCTGTGTTACATTTATGACGTAGTAACATTACGTAACTTACGTAAAGTAGTTAGGTAGGCTACGTTACGTATATGACGTAGTAATGTTACGTAACCTGCGTAACATAGTTAGGTAGGCTATGTTACGTACATGACTTAGTAGCGTTACATAACTTTCGTAATGTAGTTACATAGGCTGTGTTACATTTATGACGTAGTAACATTACGTAACTTACGTAAAGTAGTTAGGTAGGCTACGTTACGTATATGACGTAGTAATGTTACGTAACCTGCGTAACATAGTTAGGTAGGCTATGTTACGTACATGACTTAGTAGCGTTACATAACTTTCGTAATGTAGTTACATAGGCTGTGTTACATTTATGACGTAGTAACATTACGTAACTTACGTAAAGTAGTTAGGTAGGCTACGTTACGTATATGACGTAGTAATGTTACGTAACCTGCGTAACATAGTTAGGTAGGCTATGTTACGTACATGACTTAGTAGCGTTACATAACTTTCGTAATGTAGTTACATAGGCTGTGTTACATTTATGACGTAGTAACATTACGTAACTTACGTAAAGTAGTTAGGTAGGCTACGTTACGTATATGACGTAGTAATGTTACGTAACCTGCGTAACATAGTTAGGTAGGCTATGTTACGTACATGACTTAGTAGCGTTACATAACTTTCGTAATGTAGTTACATAGGCTGTGTTACATTTATGACGTAGTAACATTACGTAACTTACGTAAAGTAGTTAGGTAGGCTACGTTACGTATATGACGTAGTAATGTTACGTAACCTGCGTAACATAGTTAGGTAGGCTATGTTACGTACATGACTTAGTAGCGTTACATAACTTTCGTAATGTAGTTACATAGGCTGTGTTACATTTATGACGTAGTAACATTACGTAACTTACGTAAAGTAGTTAGGTAGGCTACGTTACGTATATGACGTAGTAATGTTACGTAACCTGCGTAACATAGTTAGGTAGGCTATGTTACGTACATGACTTAGTAGCGTTACATAACTTTCGTAATGTAGTTACATAGGCTGTGTTACATTTATGACGTAGTAACATTACGTAACTTACGTAAAGTAGTTAGGTAGGCTACGTTACGTATATGACGTAGTAATGTTACGTAACCTGCGTAACATAGTTAGGTAGGCTATGTTACGTACATGACTTAGTAGCGTTACATAACTTTCGTAATGTAGTTACATAGGCTGTGTTACATTTATGACGTAGTAATGTTACATAACCTATGTAATGTTGTTAGGTAGGCTATGTTACGTATATGACGTAGTAATGTTACGTAACCTGCGTAACATAGTTAGGTAGGCTATGTTACGTACATGACGTAGTAGCATTACATAACTTTCGTAATGTAGTTACATAGGCTGTGTTACATTTATGACGTAGCAACATTACGTAACTTACGTAAAGTAGTTAGGTAGGCTACGTTACGTACACAACGTAGTAACGTTACCTAACCTACGTAATGTAGATCAGTAAGCTATATTACCTACACAACGTAGTAATGTTACATAACCTACGTAATATAGGTAGGCTACGTTACATACACAATGTAGTAACGTTGCATAACCTACGTAATGTAGTTAAGTAGGCTATGTTACATTTATGACGTAGTAACATTACGTAACTTACGTAAAGTAGTTAGGTAGGCTACGTTACGTACACAAAGTATTAACGTTACGTAACCTACGTGGCGTTGTTAAGTAGGTTACTCTACGTAAGCGGCGTAGTAACGTTCCGTAACTCAGAGTAATGCAATGTTACGTAATGTAAAGTTATGTAATGTAACGTAACATTAGGTAACATAAAATAAGTCATTGTTGACTTTTGGTTTTACATGGGACAAAATCACCGGCTTCCTGGGTGGACGTCGTGTGTTTTTGGACCCCACCATCCAACCTACATGGAATTTGTCACTTTTTATACTACATGACCTGACTTCTTCCTTTACTACCGCCTTAAGTACGGCCATAAGTAGTGTGTCATAGATTGACGCGTGGGGCCACTGACCAAGCTGCCGTATTTGAGGAGCTGGGAGTGAGAACGAGCGGAGCATATGTATGTATTAGCTGTGGCAGATTTTGTCACATATTGTTACTAAGTAAATTATTGACAGTAGGAAAAAAAGTAAGAATCAATGGGATCTAATGGGAAATATGTCACCACAAAATAAATCAATAAAATTAAGATAAAAATAAGAACCAAAGAATTTTTATGTCAAATTCTGAAAGTACACATCTGGAATTCATCAGAGTACAGTACGTGTGTGTGCCGAGTTTGAGATATACTGAAGCTAACGATGATATGTGACGTGACTGTACCTCCTGGCCAACAGGGCGCTCATCTCCTCCATCAGCCCTC
>CAKAKQ010038996.1:0-12500 GCA_916700675.1 Helicolenus avius
GGCCAAAGCCACTAATCCCCTCACATACCTACACTCCGCCTCAGTCAGAACCGCTGCCCTGCGCTGGCCACATGCAGTCTCATTCAAACAAGTCACTGAAAGGCAAAGGGGTTCAGAGTGGTCTTCCACACACACACACACACACACACACACACACACACACACACACACACACACACAGAGAAGAAATGAGGGATGGAAATTGAGAGAGAGAGAGAGAGGTGAGGGGGTTTGTCTCCAGAGGGTTTACTGAAACCACTCTGCTCTACCTTTAACCTTTATGCCATCTGAGGGAATCCATATGAGGAATACCTTTTAAATGCTTTCTGAGTTTTGTGAGGCTCTGACGCATCGGCAGAATCAATGATCCATATTTATTGTCCTCTCAAGGCTCTGCAGGAATGCATGTGAAGGGGAAGATGTGGCCCATTGTAAGAGTTTTAGTCTGAAGTCGCCAGAATAGTCGACACGGTCTCACCCAAACTCGTCACATACTGCCCCTTGGCGTCACTTTATTTTCGGCATCAAAACCACTATATCTACCCTTGGCATCACATTAGGTTTAGGCAACAAAACCACTATAGTTAGGTTTAGGGAAAAACATCATGGTTGAGCTTAAATGTACTTTGTTTTAGAGTGAAAATGAATTGATTGGGACACGAACGAACAGCTGATTGTAACGTGATGCACGGGACACGGACAGCGGTCTCCTGGATTAAAGCCCTGTGTTTGTTGGACCCATCCACCTCCTCTTCCGCTCGGTGTGTGTCTTTTCACTCTTTAAACTACGTCACCACACTCCTGGCGCACTTTCTCGGAGCGTTACTGTTGCCGCGGATGGGTTGTAGTAGTGGATTGTAGTTAATGGAACACCTAGTGCGTTTCATACCTGCGCTAAGGGGTGTCTTGTGCGGAGGTATCGAACGCCGAAGGCCATGACAAAGCCTTGGTATTTGACGCAATGGGAATGGCATGCATGCTGGGGTAGAACCAAAAGTGTTTGCACGTGCACACTTCACAGGTACGTTACGTCTTGTTCCACACCTGATTTATCTGTATTCCTCCCTCTCAGCCGACACATAAATCAAGCCCATTTGCCTCCAAGTAAAAAGGAGGGATGTGCTTTTTTTTGTTTTTTAAATGTGCAGCACAAGTTTGACAAGCCTGCAGAACTCCCATTATTTCCAAAAGAGTCACAGTATCAAGAAATATACATGCAGTGCACCGTGTAAAATCAACTAGAGAGCAGCACATAGAACTTCATTCGGGTAGGTGGTACGTAATCACTCCCTGGCTACAACTTCACCACAAGTATCTGATGGTTTCACAGCGGCCAAGCTAACAGCGCCGTAACTAAGACGAGGTCACGAGGTCAAAGGTTAAAACCACACTGGCTCCTACTCAGAGATTCAGTTTCCTAATGTGTGTGTGTGTGTGTGCATGCCTTGTTCAGCCACCTCAACATACCGTAACAATCACTCTCCTCCCGCTGACCACCAACTCAATATCCTGTGTGGTTCCGTATGTTGGTTCAGACATGTTTGCTTCTTTTCTTCTCCGTCTTCTTATCCATAAACTTTTTTTTCTTATTTACTTTGTCATTCTTTCACTCGTCTCTTGTTACTTCCGATTCGTCTCTCGTTATTCCTTTCTATCCTGAGACGTTTCATTAAAATCATCCACAGTCTCTCTCTCTCTCTCACTCACTCTCTCTCTCCTTCTCTCTGTCACTTTCTTTTCTTTTACAATAGGTCTTTCAATTCGTCCACTTATGCACTCAATCCATCATGTAGACCTGTTCTCAGATCCCCAGATGCCTATTGGGGGGAAAATCCAGCAGCAAACTAAAAGCAGATTATACTTCCTTCTTAAAACGGGAAGATGAAGAGAGAGAGAACAAGAGCCGGTCCACTTTTAAAGGATTACTGGTTTTAGATCCTAAAGAAAGAAAGGGATACCCTTCCAATTTTAAAGGATTACCTTTGTGCCTTGAGAAAAATGGACAATGCCCAAAAAGAAGAAAAAAATCTGCCCTGTGGGTTAGGGTTTACGAACAAGTATCTACGCATTTTGTTTCAGGATTATCACCTCTTTGGTGGCCTGTTGGTGGTCTGTTAGAAAACCTGAGCCCAACACGATCACACTCACATAAAGTGTTTCATGAACCTGCCAAATTACTCAGAAAATTACAAGAACAGCTTGATTTAAGTGGAGATGTCACTAAAAATCAACCATACGGATTTTTGTATATAATTAAGTAAATATAAAAGTGCAGTCAGTAGAGTGCAGATCTCTCCTCCCAAACAAAGAAGAGTTGAATCTCACTCAGTTGTCCCTTTCCAGCTCTCTTACAGTCAAGATGGCCGCAAAGGTAATAAAAACAGGGATTTATTCATCTCGTATCATGCCTAACTTTTATGGATCGTAACATATCGGTCTGATTCAAAATGACACCAAACTTTTCTATGGATGTCAGTTTTTGAGCCACGACAGAGGTCAAAATGTGACCTGCAACAGACAAGGTGAGGCTTGTTTTTAGCCTAGCCGATTGTCGGAAATGGCTTTTGCTAATGAAAAAGGTTGTTGATCACTTGCTGCCCCTATCAGCTGGTTAAGACGAGTAAGGAGTCAGCAGTCAATGACAGTATATACAGTCAATAAATAGCTTTTTCAAAAATTGTGAATCACCGCAACCACAGAGGTCCTTGAGCATACAGCATACATAACTGAGCACAAAAAGTAAAAGGCTGATGGATCGAGTAGTATGCAAGATTAGCCGTGGACAGACAGACGCACATACGCATGGACTCACGACCGAACGCATGATCTCCCTACAGGTTTACGAGCTTGAAAGATGACTCACCGGGAGCTTTCTGCAATAACAACTTTATCGTCTTGATTTTTGATAACGTTCAGTCCAGCACTTGATATACATTTTGTTTTTATTATATGTAATCTTGAGCATACAGTACAATCTCAAAAACCTTGAGGCCAGTGTGAATCTACTCTACGCTCTACTAACAGCAAGGAACAATACTTGAGAAGGCTAACATCAGCACTATTTGCAATGACTGATTACCGTTCTGCATGGAGATGATAATAATGGAATCCAGTAGCCCATCGAGAGACAGAAAATGAAAAAAAGGAGGAGAGAGGAAAATAAAAACCAGCGTGAAGGAGGTCAAGAGAGAAGTTACAAAACGGAGAAGAAAATGTGAAAAAGAAGGAAGAGATTAAATAATAGTGAGAGCGTCGAGGGAAGGTTTGGGATCCGACTGGGGAGGGAATAAAGTGAAGGGAGAAGAATAATGGTAGCGGAGAGAAGAAGGATGAGAAAGGAGAATATTAAGACAGTGGGAGGGCTCCTGGTATCCATGGAGGTAAATAATGAGAATCTCATGACATGGGGCCTCCAGGAAAGCGTCCCACTTTTCTCTCATCCCTCCCTCCTCTT
Organism: Helicolenus avius; assembly: GCA_916700675.1. Taxonomy (NCBI): domain Eukaryota; kingdom Metazoa; phylum Chordata; class Actinopteri; order Perciformes; family Sebastidae; genus Helicolenus; species Helicolenus avius. Next base: position 3,455 of record CAKAKQ010038996.1, read on the forward strand.
CTTCTCTTCTCCCCCTTGTTTTCATCCGCGACCCTCTTAGCCGACTCCCTTTTCTCTTCCCAAATCCTTCCCGCCTTTCTCTCAACCAGCAGCACAAACATGTATGAATTAATCTCGCCTTGATTTGCATAAGAAAAGACTTTTTTTTTTTAATTCCTCATGGAGCAGATCCGAGACGTTCATTAATGATTAAACAGTGATTACTGACGTGTCTGCCTTTTGACTCTCCTCTGTCTGGAATGCCATGAATAAAGAGCTAATCTGTGACACAGACTGGGTTTTCTGATATCTAGAGCCTCTCTGGGGGAATGTAAATGCTGTGTTTCCCCCCCTGTGTGACCGTTATACTTTTATTTATTATTCATTACATTTATTTATTCCATATGTGTTGCTTTTAATTTTTCAATAATTCTATGCAGCAAGATTGTTCCCCTGATGTTGATCTACTTATTTTCTCCAAGCACATCTAAAAGTTTCCAGCTGCACCCCCAACAGCGACCCCAAACCGCAGAATTTCCCTTCAACTGCGACCTGATTTTACGGCCCTATTGGAAGCTCTAACAAAATCAAGGAATTCACCATTTAAGTAAAATGAAAAGGAGGAGGAAGGATAAGAAGAGGAAAAAGTAGAAGAAGACAGGGAAGAGAAGGGGAGGAAGACAAAGAAGAGGATGAAGACAAAACATATGAAGAAAAAAAAGGAGAAGATGAGGAAAATGAAAACGATAAAGAAGAATCTATTTGATTTAAAGAAACATTAAATTATTTCCCAATTCCGAAAAAAAAACATAGACTGTATATAGGAAGTGGATGTAGTCACTGTGACGTCACCCATTGGTTTGTGGACTACGGTTTTGAAGCCATCGCTGCCGCCATCTTGTTTTTTTGCAACCAGAAGTGAAACATGAGGGTGGAGCTGAAGTACGCTGAATAAGACATTTTTAGGTGACCAAAATGTTGCAATTAACTTTCATGAACTGAAAACACACTGTGAAAGGGTTAAAGTTGTAAGACGAAAACACGTACAACTCCCAGACCAGACAACGCCGTGGTAGCGACGTGTCAATCACAAGGTAGCCCCACCCTAAAGCATCCCCTGCTTTATGGTCTGTTTGACTCTAAATGGGACCATAATTTACTAAATGAACATCATGATGTATTGAAGAAGACTTGAAACTAACGATTGAGACCATAAACTCATGTTTACAATGTTTACTGAGGTAATAAAGCAAGTAAGATTCTATACAATCAGACTTCTTTTTGCAACCAGAGGAGTCGCCCCCTGCTGGCTGTTAGAAAGAATGCAGGTTTAAGGCACGTCTGCTTTGGCTTCACTTTTCAGACCCGGAGGTTGCCCACTGCAATGAGCACGTAACTTATCAAAGTTGAGACATATGTAAATCCAATATCCACTGGCCGTGTAGCATTACAGCTCTGGTTTGGTCCACCAAGTGTTGAGTTAAATACTTGGCAGGTTTGTTATCTCTTGTGCTGCGTGTTTTTTTATACAAAGTAGTATTGCTTTGGTTTTGTCTGTTCAGATAATAAAACAATAAGCTGAAAGCAGCTGCAAAATAGGCTGTGAAATCTCAGCAGGTTTGTCAGTGCTCTGTGTGATCGGCTAGTGTGACTTTGTCTCTTACATCCTGTTGAAAATTCTGAGGAAGAATTTACTGGCTCGCTCTCACAAGGGTCTTGTACGCTCATATCCCCCAGTACAATTCACACTCATAACTGGTACACCCTTTTCACATGACGCTGCCGAGATGGACTATGAATTCAGGTCATAAAGAGGAACATCAGCCTGAAGGTAAATAGATGAAGCTGAGTTTAGGTCTTTGTTCCTGTTCTTCTGTTTATAACAGACCAGACCAGCTCCTGATCCCCCAAGATTCATTTCCTTCTCTCCTCTCAACACATATGTTGCCTTAACCCTCTCTCCTCTTCTTTTCTAAACCTCCTCAACCCCCTCACTTCCTTCTCTCCCAGATCCCTCTGTTATAAAATTCCTCTGGGCTGCTTAGGTGATGATAAGACCATGCTTTCTCTCAGTCCCTCCCTCCCTCTGTGGGTGCTGATGAGATCATGTGATGATTTAAGTGTGTTTATACCATTGGATTGACTTCAGAGTTAAACCACAGGTTGACTCTACGTAAACCTTCTGGAAATATCACTAGACCTACCAATGTGTGTGTGTGTGTGTGTGTGTGTGTGTGTGTGTGTGTGTGTGTGTGTGTGTGTGTGTGTGTGTGTGTGTGTGTGTGTGTGTGTGTGTGTTGTCCATAATGGATGTGTCTTCACTTTGGGGTCAGCGGGGGTAATCCCCACCTTTAGAGCGAGGATAATCAGACCCATCACTACAAGTGCAGTCCCACACAAACACAGACACACACAGATTCATACACACATGTTTATTGTTAAAGGATTTCTGCAGCGTTGGTGAATTTCATCCTTATTTTCTACACTGAGCTGTTTTAATTTAATGATTTGGGGCGATTGACACTAGTTTTTCACCCAGTTATCTAAACCGAGTCTGGTGAAAGTTACATTATAGATGCCGATTAACTCTTTTTTTATATAGATCATTATTTATTTGATGAAATCCAAACTTCAGAGATGTGAATGACGGACATTTTGGGTTGAATCAAAGTATCCTCATACAACGAATGGTATGATACGAAAAGTTATTCCTCATATTTTGTCTTTTAAAAATAAACTCCCGTCTTCACAGACATAATTTGGTTAAGTTTAGGCCAATCTCAGAACCCATCGGCTATCGGTCCGGCGCAATGAGCTATATTGAGACTTTCTTTTCCGTGCTCTGCTCATTGTTTACGGTCCGATTAGCAACTTGAGATGCGAGACTGGAGTTGAGAGGCGACATGTACAACCTGATTGTTTCACAAGTAGGCAGTTTACAAGCTAATATTAAACCAATACGAAGCAAAATCATCATCAGACGATAGCTGGTGGGTTCTGAGATTACATTTTGGCCAATGCGTTCCACTTCTTTAGCCCTCTCTTTTCACCTGCATGCAACCAAAGTCTGCTCCAACGTGATTGGTCAATATTACTCAGAATATACGAATGGAAACCAGAACGCTTCTGATACCAAAATGATGAATGCATAATCTGTTTTTAGAGATTATGTTTAGGCAACAAAACTTCTTAGTTAGGTTTAGGAAAAAAGATTATGGTTTGTGTTAAAAAAAAAAAAAAAACACAGAGGTAACTCAAGTACGGAAGTTCCATGACAAATCATTTTTTCGGGCTACATACAAATGATTTGGCATTACTTTTCATGGGTATAGCTACGAACGGTGTATGAGAAGAGCCAGGTTGAACATATAAGCATCTATAAGAGTGTATAAGAACATATAAGTATTATTATTTTAGGACAGTGGTCACCAGCCTTTACAAAGATCTCCTTTCAAGTCCAAATATAAGAGATGATCCTCCAGAAATATTAGCCCCCCCCACACACACACACACACATATACATATATCTTTTTTTTTCTTAACTTCAGTGATATGCCGTCACTGTCTTTTTCTCCATGTACAATAACACACTGCCGTATTTAAATCTGATACGCTGAAAAAACGTGCTTAAAGTGCTTTGTCTTTACAAGAAGTTAGAGCGAAGAATAGCAATGACGCACACTGACACTGCTAACACAATGCATTTCCTGTAGTTGCTCCACAATAAAAGTCTCCATGTGATTCTTCTTTGCAGTCAGTTCTGATAGGAGAGTCTATAGTGTGTGTGTCCCTTGAAGAGGATTCCTTACATGTCCAGCAGTGTGACAGCGAGCATTACACCCCCATCACTCCTACCAGGCGCTGCTGTCACTACACATTACAAGCTACATACACACACATAGAGACATGCACATACACACGTATGTACAGAATTCTCATATGCAAAATCAAGCTTTCACTCTTCTACTAAATACATTCGCAGACACTCAAACTTTCATGTCATGTATGCACACATCCTGAGAGAGGCTCCCATCATGACCTGCAGCACACACTCTCCTCATTCATCACCTCCACAACCGAACCCAACTTTGTTCAGTGTGTGTGTGTTTTAACCATGCGCTCCCCTGCTGAGTGACAAATCTCTCTGCCAAAGAGGCAATCCGTCAAGCCTGCACACACAAACACACACACATATCACACACAGGCCTACTGTGTGTTATGAAGATTGAATATCACAGTAGCCTCAAACCTATGATCCAAACCTATTCTCATCCCCAATTCTTGTAGGAACCTGCAGCCAATACACAGATCACAGCAGGAATGCGTGTTAAAAATGATCCAGACCAGTGTCATGTTTATGGGTGTGTGTGAACTCTGGGGAGCGGTACACACACACAGCACATGCTAACACACACACACATGCTATAGTTGGACCAGAGCTCTCTGATTTGGTCTGCTCAGCAGGGAGCCTGTTGTCACAGTACGGTTTCCCATGGCTGGACTTTAAAGGGAAAATCAGCTAAAAACTACTTTCACAAAGCACATCCATGAACACTGAGCCTCACACACTGCCTGGCATTGACAGGGAAAGTGTTTAGAACATGCAGTTTATGCCAAAACCCGACAGCAACGGGTCATGGGAATTTCACATGTAAATAGTTGATTTCTTTCGGTAAATCCATTCTAAATTGGGCGGCGGTGGCTCAGTGGTCGTCTACTAATTGGAAGATCGTAGGTTCCATCCCCGGCTCCTCCAGTCAGCATGTCGAAGTGTCCTTGGGAAAAATATGAACCCCAAATTGCTCCCGGAGGCTGTGCCATCGGTGTGTGGATGAGTATTTAGATTAGATCCTGATGGGCAGGTTGTAACCTTGCATGGCAGCCAGGTAAAAGAAGGTTTAATTTCTCTCTTAAAATAACAATCTGAGTCTGTCAGTGGCAAAAACAAGCACTTAGTGGACGTAAACTGACGGTACCACGTTGCCTCAAATGATTACATTACAGCCCGTTGAGCAGCTGGCGTCTGCAGCGTTCTCCCTCAATACTGGACCAGTTTCAAAAAGTGTTGTCCCCATTAGTCACTGAGACACAAAAACACGGTAAAATAGTAATCCAGGTTGAAAAATACCAAAGTCCTTTAACAGGGGATTGGAATATTACATATTTTTTACATACAGTGATCTCAGAATTTGACTGTTAGCTGAAATTGTTCAGAATGGGTCTTTCATTGGTTTGTTCTTCTGTGGAACGGAAATGTTTAAAATCAATAATTCAGAAGAAATAAAAATGCTGAATTTCTATCAGGAGTGACTGATTGAAAGAAATGCATTTGTTTGATAATGTGTGCACAATAACAAAAGTTATGTCATCATTTTATGAGGGCAGTCATGCCATGAGCCCCAAAGAATAACCCCCTAACACTGTAAAACTGCCAGCTTAATATTCTTTTGCATGAATAATAATTACAAACTGTTAAGCCTTAATTATCAGCATTTAAAGTGAAAATGTATTAATGATTGAAGTGAATGCGGGAAATGGGTTCAAGATTCACAACCAAAAGCAGAGATCTAGAACATAGAAAGCAGAGAGCACATTTTAAGAAATGCCGTGAAAATATTACCAAAAAGCACTTTTTCTTTGGCATTTTTTGGCAGGTTCCTTTTTTTACACACCATTGCACAAAGTTAGACACACTCAGGTCAATTTCAATGGTATATATTTATTTCCAAATGCATTAATTTGAACTATTCTTATTGTCTAAAACAATTTTTTGTTCCTTATACGTCAAATTACTCACCAAGATGCTCTAATCAGATCCTCTTTATAGTTCCATTTGTGTCTACAGAAGTTGGTAAGAAAGCTTTTATGTTTCGGGCTCCTTCTGATTGGAATAAGTAATCTTTAAACATATTCGTTCTCTGTCATCATTTCACTTATTTAAAAATGTTTTGTTTTCTCATCTTAAAACAGACCACTGCTCTTATTACTATCTGTATTATTATTTGTTTATTTTATTTTTCCCTTTGTTATTTAGTGTGTTATTTGTTTGCTTATATGTTGCTTGTTTTTACATTATGTCTTGTATTGTTCTGTTTTCCATTTGTTAAAAAAACAGACACACGAACAGGACTGTAATCATGATTGCCTTGAAGGAAGTACAGTAAATACAGCAAGACACGACTTAACGTGTTGCATCTCTTTGGTGGATTTACATGATGTCATTCGATTGGAATCTGTGATATAACATTTCGTCTGATTCTGTTGACGTAAAATACTATAGTTCACTCGCTCACTCTCTTTATGTATGACACCTAAACAAATGAAATATGTGTAATTTCTCCCACTGAACACATTAATTAGGAAGGAGGTGACTCTGACAGATGACAGGATGATTCTCTGCGGATCGGTCTCCAAACTAAAAGCACAGCTGCGGTGAGAAGCCCCACTGAATGTAAAGTTTAGACAAGCGTTTCCCACAGAGTCTGCCTCCCATTTAGCATCAGCGGAGCAGCTCCAGGTTATACATCTTACATATTTCCGCTCCTCTCCTCCGGCTTGTGGCTTTGGAAGAGAGTCGTTCATGTTCGCAGAGGCTGAACGCTCCGTCCCAAAGACGCAGGAATAACAAATTTCAAAGCTGGTATGTTCTTTTCTAAGTTCAGCTGGTATTCGCCTTCAAGCTCTCACCAGCATTTATATATATACACAACGTTGCAGGAGGGCAGAAACCTCCCTGAGAGTTTATTTGTGGACGAGAGGAGCAGGATAGTCTCACAGCTCACTTTATAAGCCCGGTAGACTCTATCGGGGTTCTCAGCACTGTAATCTTTCCATCACTGTCCAGCACAGAGGAATCAGACTGTATGTTTTCTCTCTCTTTAGACATAAATGAAAATACCTGACTGCTCCAGCACCTCGAAGGCATGTATTGTACTGTGCTCTCCAGACACACACACACACGGTCTCAGTTATAAGCAAACCATCTCCAGCACCCATTAAGCCTGCAGGTATGCCGGGCAGTGATTTGTGGTGTGTGTTTTGAACATTTTGAACATTAATCACACTTTCAGAAACATGATAATCCTTCCCTGGGTATAAGTCAGTCTGTCCTGAGGGGAAATTTGTAAAAAGTTTTGTGGGATTTTACTCCTGCATACCGAATCAATGAGGAGTTTAGCTGATTTACGCCCCAAGAGTCCAAGAACTTATGTCGAACGTATGAACCTGCTGCTGCTCCATATTTCATTGTGTTTCCAGGGGTTTTGTGCCGGTCAACTCTGATTTAAATCTCCCGAACTGATCCGCATTGTATTTTGCATTGTGATTTATTACATTAATAAAGGTTATATGGCCAGGATTTATTGGATTAATGATTTGTTGTCTTAATTTATTGTTCAGTAAGTTCAGTTTGTGTTCACCATTCAAACATCTTTAAATAATTGCCATCATTTGTCATTATTTTCCCCTTTGAGAGATTTGAATGTCTTACAGGTCAAGACTTTTAAGATGTCTCATTTTGAAAAATATTGCCGTCTCTTTTGGTTCCCATTTTTAATTTAACTCTTCAAAACTGCGCATTTATTTCAAACTCGTATTGTGACATTTGTATGATAAAGATTAGTTTATCCCCAGCAGAGTCACTCCTCTTCAAGACATGAGATATTTAAGAAATACCTTACGTCACTCTCTTTACTATATCATGTGCATTTCTCTGTTCTATTCACTGTACGGTATTGATGATCATCAAGCTACAACGGGAAAGATATTAGTGTAAGAATTTTAAGGAACTGGTTGTGCAAACTTTATAAAAAATAATGTTAACGCAAACGAAACAATGTTAAGGTTATGGTGTTATGGTCCATGCTGTCAAAGTCGTAGCACTCCCTCCAGTCGCACTCAGTGCCGTCAGTGACTTCACCTGGTTGTTTGTTGTACAATAAAATATATTCCATCTCCATGTTTCCCTTCTGATTTGTTTGCAATTTTCCAACATTTCATTTGTTCTATCACAGTGAGCTAAGATTGCTGTTTTTAAAGAAACCCCTTACTTTCAGTTTGGACAGCAGTATTGTTTAGTTTAAATCTGAAGATCCAAAAATACTTTGCTGCTTTCCTTCACCCCTCTGCTCACTCGTAATCGTTTAAAGCAAATCAAGAAGTTATTCAGTCACCGATAAATAACTGGCTACCCAGAACTATTTTTTTCTCATTAAAGAGGACCTATTATGTTTTTTTTAAAGTGAATACTTGTATTTTGGTTTCAACTAGAATGTGTTTACATGCTTTAATGTTCAAAAAACGCTTTATTTTTCTCATAGCGGCTGTGCTGCAGCACCATTTTTCCAGCCTCTGTCTGAAAGCCCAGTCTGCTCTGATTGGTCAGCTGGCCCTCTGTTGTGATTGGTCAACCGACCCAAACTCTTCGAACTCCAGCTCCGCTCAAAGTAGCTTTGTTTGAAGGCGTGCCAAACTAGCCGCTAGCCAAAATATGTTACTTGGTGACATCACCACGTTACAGAAGAAAAGGCGGGACTTCAAGCGAGGCGTTTCAGGAGCAGTGTTTCTGTGGGGGAGAGTAACTCCCTTTGGCGTCGACTTTGGGCTTTGTAACTTTTCAGACATTTTACATGCACAAAAAAATTATATAACACACTAAAGGAAAGGGGAAAAGGCACAAAAGCACAAGAAGTCCCCTTTAAATGCAGTGGCGTCATTCGAAACGTTTCTGATGATCTGATGATGACAGGGAGGGAAAAACAAGAGTTCAGAAGATGTTTGTACTCATCCTTCCAGGTGCTAAGGGGAACTTTTACGATGCCTTCATGTTCTGCTCTTAAAATGTTGTGTTTGACATGCAGATGTTTGCCTTCTCTTGCACTCCTTGCTGGAATGAAATGAGCCTGAACTAAATTTTTATCTTTATAATTTAATCAAACCACCGATTTCCTGAGGCTGCAGCTGTTAAAGATAAAATATAAAAACTGAAGAGAGAAAAAGGGAGAAAAAGTAGAGAAGATGAACAGACACAGAAAGAAGAAAAAGACAGATGAAGAGACTGAGACAGAGG
>CAKAKQ010039008.1:0-10748 GCA_916700675.1 Helicolenus avius
CGTATCGGCTGGTGGTGTATGAAGCAACACTCATGCAGCAGGATAAGAATAGGACCACCAACAGGTGACAGGCACTGATGATACATAAAATTCGACAGCTCATTTAATTTTATTTGGAAGATTTTTGCCATGGATTAATGGCTTATCAGCAGATGGAAGCGACAGACACTGCCAACAGACTGTTTACAGAAAGATATTTGTTTATTTATCTGGTATTTCACCCCTATATGTCATCTTACACCTAACATATGGATAATTAATAGTCTACATGATCTAAATGTTGTTTTGTTTATGTCTTGTGTTAATTCAAACCCTCACAGATATCTTAGGTATTTGCCCTGTGACTTTGTGGTAAAATGTCATCTTCCTGGCTGCAGCTCAACGTTAGTCTCAAGGTGGAAGTGATCATCTAATCTAACCACAGGAAATGTATTCTAACTATAAACTGATGCTGTGCTAGCTCACTTTGACGGTGTGTTTTGCTGCTCCCTGTCTTGATTTTAATACTGCGCCATCATCACAACAAGCATCAACACCTCCAGCAGGGGCCTCTCACTGCTCACATCTGTGATGTCCAAGAGCACCTGAAAGGACGTGTGACGCTGAAGCAGTGAGTCATAACAGCTGTGCTTGTGGCAGGGCTCCCAATGTCCATCAAGGCACCAGTTGCATGTACTTTAGATTGAAAATGACCACATTTATACATTTCAAATATCATCAAAAATAGTGAGCTGCAACATCAGTCTAAAAAGAGTTTTTGCACAGATATTCAGCACCAACCACTTAATCTCCACTACCTGGTTGTTGGTAGTGAGAGAACAAAGCTGTCATACCTATGCACATATTTGAGCTATTTTTCCCATTTACTTCTCAGCAGACATTTAAATTAATACAAAATAGCATAAAACACATGTGGTTTTAGAGGCTTTTCAAACCAGTCACCTTGTTCAGACCAATGGTCAATCTTCAGTCTTTCTGATCAGATCTATAGTAGGGTTATGAGGGAGAATATTGCCAAGGTGATGACACCTGCTTGTTTGGAAGAATATACACTCCTAAAGGTCTGATTACTAGTGCATTTCTACCTCCAATCATCCACAGCGGTGCGATTTCATTTCAGAGCAAAAATAACTGCACCATATGTGTGCAACAGGCCACAACTGATGGAAGAAAACTGCTTCACTATCAATCAACGTGCACCTCACCGGTGTTGCTCCAGGACGACTGTCAGCATCTCAACCCTCTTATCTGATTTTGAAGAGGAGGTTGACCTGGAGGTACATATTTTCCTGTCACGCCCTGAAATAATCCTGTGCAAGTATGATGGACATGCTGTCTTATTATCCTTTAAGCTGCAATTCTATCACATGCATACATTTAGTAATTTGCAGGTCAAAACCAGGATTTCAACAGCATTTAGATTTCATTGTGTAGGTCCTAATATGTCTTTTGACCTGCAAACAACTGCATCAACTGGACTGTGTGTAAATGACATACTTCTTTACTGCTTTCTGCTTGTTCATGACTGGTAATTTATACATTTCTTTATAGCCAGCAAGCAAGGATGATGCTTACTTCTTGGCCAAAAAAAAAGGTATGTCATTCCTTTTCGGCCTACACAAATCATTTGCTGTACGATAACTAAGATTATACAGACCTGCATTGACATAAGATAAATCTATACTGCAGCTATTTTTTTTTATACCTGAGGCACATTTCTTAGTTATCATGCTGTTACAGTGGGGATCCTGAAGCTATAATAGTGACTGAAGGACAAGTCTATCCCAAAGACACAAAACAATTTAACAAAGAGATTGTGTTGTGGTTATAAATTGCACCTGTTGTGACTGTATGCAAAAGGTCACGTCTTTCTGTATTGATGGTAAATAACAGGGCATATTTAGTGTCCAAAGAGGCCTGACTGCATGGATATACAAAAGTCAGTATGATCGACGAGCATTGATTGAGGAGGAATACAATGCTCTGTTCCTTGTTTTCTCCTGATGCTGCCATTTTAACCCCTAAAACCTCACTGAACCACCAGCAGGTCAGCCATTACAAACTCATGATGTGAAGCCAGTGTTCAAACCCACAGTTTTATCTTAATCTTAGTGGACATCCTAAAGTTTCAAATCATACCAGTTATAGTATACCAGACATTTTGGGGAAATGTACAGAATTATATGCAATACATACTGTACGTATAAGATAAGATAAGATAAGTTAGAACTTTATTAATCCTGAAGGAAATTCTTGTGCCAGAGATTGCTCAGAAATACAACAAAATTACAACAAGTTCAAGTGTATAAAATACAAGTGTATAAAAATAAAAGTACTATTTCTAGCACCAGTGCCTAAAGGAATAACAATTAAGTAAGATACATTTAGTAAAATGAGTAAAAAACATAAGTAAAATAAAAAGGTAATGTAAGCTAAAAATCAGAAAAAGAAGTAATATTGCACATGTTGAACATTAATATTGCACACAATGAATATATTACACATGAGAATGTAAAAAGTAGTATTGCACACTAATATTATTATTATTATTACATATTTATTTAACTTTAAGGCACAATACAGATAAACATTGTTACAACAGCTGATACATAACATACATAATACTGTCAGGCAGTGTGAAGTTAAGTTACAATAAGTTATTAAATGATTCAACTTTGATCACCACTGGTTCGATCTCGTTCCAGAACGTCCTTCAGGTCCATTCCATTCCATTTCTACGTTCTGTATTCTGTGGGCGTTACCCTGTAAAACAAATACCCAATAGGCTGCTAGTATTCTCTCTAAGACCCGCCTTTTTTATGGTTGCTATGCCTACTACAGGTTTCTCTCCGATTGATGGACGGAGTAGCCAATCAGCGTCGAGCTGGGCGGGAGTTTGAGCGCACACTGCAAACTGCCTGGTGGATTTCTACTACTATGATCAAACCGCTCAGGGTGCATGCAAGTGTCGGACCTGCTGAAGAGACTGGAGATGGAAAATGTACTATAAACGCTGTGCGGAAAACTCTATACAGGTAATGAATTATCCAGTCTTTTTTACCACCCTCTGTAACATGAATATAATTCAGAAATTGTCTCGAAACACTGAGCTAATGCTAGGCTATTGAAAGATATCGAGTTGGTCATGCATGGCTGTGTTGAATTGAACCTGGCAGCACTAGTAGAGACACGTTTGTTTGACACATGAACGGAGGGGAAATTAGCTATAACATTGGAGCAGAAACTTAAGGACAAACAAGTACATGTGTGAGCTTAAAATGTAATGCAGAATTTGCAACTTTAGTAGGCAATGTTCACTCAGAAACCAACATATATTTCTCCACAGAGGGATTCAGAGTTAGCATCATGTGCCAGGGAGGGAGGGACAGGGTTGAGCTGGAATCAATCTTGATATTGACTTAATTAGACACAGGTGGCTCCCACTCAGCATATTTCTGTCATCTGATGCTAACTTAGTCTTTATTGGAGCTGGATGGTGGATTTTTGTTGTAACTTATTTGAGCTTGTCTTTTGTTGTGGTGACTTTTACTAGATTCAAGATTCAAGCCCTTTCATTGTCATTGTGTAGTACAACAAAATTAGATTGTGACAATCCTGTAGGTGCTAATAAAAAGATAATACAATAAAAAAGAGTGCAATATAAAAGATAATACAATATAAAAATACAATATGTATATTTATGAGAAGACAGTTTTGCCAGATTATTGCACAAAGTGTCCCTCAGTCCGTCTAATGATGATGCATTGGACAGGACATTTTGCAGTTGAAAAGTAGAGTTGAAAAACCTGTCAGTGTTTGCTTTCCTGTGGACTGTTGATGACCTCAAGTGTAAATTTGCTATTTCTGTAGGCTACTGCATTTTTTCTGTTGTTTATTGACCCAACATTGTTTTTCTCAAATTAGTTTTTAAATGTGTTAACAGTCTAGCCCCAGAGCCTTTTTTCCAGATATATCCAAAGACAAGACAGTAACAGAGTAACTAGGAGCATGGTGAATGTAGCAGCTGTAAAACACCACATGGAAGAACTACATTTGTACAATCAGCTTTCACCATAAAGGGCTGCCAACTCTGGAACACATTACCAACTGAAATCACAGTAATTCCAGATTAAAAGCCCAACTAGGGACAAGAGTTGAAAATTAGTAATGGCTAGAAACTGTCTGTGCAGCACATCAGTTTCATGCCCTGTAATGGAAATATGTTAAATTGCATCGTCCCTATCAAATCAACATATATGCTGATACTCAACTAAGGTAAGCTGTAATTGACTGCCTAATGATGTCTTGAATATTACTTAGGGGAAAAGTAAAATACTGACTATTCAGCAAGCCCACAAACTGAATCAGAACCAGTTCTGGGTTTACTGGAGATCACAGATCAGAGATCCATGATGGAGTTTCTAGGTTAAATGAAGAGAGAGAGAGAGAGCTGCTCATGCCTGCAAATACTAACCAATCTGTCCTAGATATGCTGTGTGAGTTCTTAGAGGTACAGTATGGCAGATATTTGTTTGCCTCCGTTGGAGAATAGTACTCAACTTGGAGACTTCTACTCAGAAAGGATCAGATTTAACAGAGCTTTTGATAAGAAGTTGTTTAACTCTCTGGGTCGTAGTATGATCATTCAGTTTGATATTGTCTGTTTGAACTGACAACACTTCAGTGGTGCGTTCATATCATTACGGGCCTATCTTTTCCAGATGGACCTTTTTTTTTTTTGTTTAACTTAAAAGACACAATCTTTAATCCAAAACGGTCGACTGACTCCTGAAAATCATATACAGGATTGGAGCCTGCCATCACTATCAAATTGACTGGTCAAGGTTACCCATTAGAAAATATCCATACCAGTTTTTCCCCGCCAAAATTTAGTGTAAATTAGTAGTGTTATTTAGCCTCCTTCGCCACAAGGTAGTATGACGTTGTTGGTACCAATCGGATTCCTTTTTGTTTTCTAGTGTCATATGATGCCAGTATCTTCCCTCTAGCTTTAAATCTGAGCCCGCTACCACCGCAAAATCGCAAGTTGCATTAAAGAAATGTGTGGTGTTAACACATTACTATCACGTTAACTTTGACAGCCCTAGTTTTCAGATATCAGTAATGTTTGTACACATTGGAGCACAACACGCTTAGATTTTGAATAACACTCAAAATACAGATATTCAATAACAAATGTGAATATGCCTCAAACTTGTATGGTAAAACAACACGTATTGGGGGTTTCACTGCGGTCTATTTGTCTATAACCACAATATCCTTGATTTTATCTCTCTCAACATTTCCTGTCACGCTGTCTTTATTGTATGCTATCAAATGCGATAAAAAATTTGATAAAATCATCCATCTCCGCTTTGCTTGATTCTACCGATTTTTAAATTTATTGTGAGTGAAAGTAGGAACAATCATTTTGGCGAGTTTAGGGTTTTGAGGTGGGCACATGCTTCATTGCATCACTTTCAGGAGGTGCAACTGTCTGGTTGCCTCAAAACAACCAGACTGGAATTCCCCTTCAACTGTCTGATAGACTAACAGCTATGATATACACCACACAGTATTTGCACCTTCACACTGCAGCACATCTGTCTGCCGGTGTTGTTTTTCTCTCTCGGCCTCTGAAAGCAAATGGCAGGAGCTGACAGTTGAGTGCTGCTAGGTCTTTTGATTGCAAAGACGTAAACAACGCTCTCCCTGGTGGCTTGACTTCAACAGGCGACAGACCTTCTCCTTGCTGAATTCTCAGAAAGTGAGTCAGGATGAGTGGGATGGAGAGAAAGGAGACAGAGTGAAGGGGAGGGGAGGTTTCACTATCATTAAATAAATAAAAGTGCACCAGTGTTGGGAGGAAGAGTTGATTTTTCTCACCTCTCCTCAGTTTGCAGGCACAATCTTGGCAAGTCATATTTGGCGCTGGGTCTTTTTTGGCGATCGATGTTCATTCACTGACCAAAGGCTTTTTTCTAGTGCCTGTCTGTTTGTTGAGGTTCGTCAGTGATCTAAAGGAGGCTATGCCTATACTTGGACCACAAGTTAGATCTCGACCTAGAAAGACATGTATATTGGCTTGAATAAAGATACTTTGCTCTAATTTTGTGAATATTCATAAGGCCTTTTGCTTTATTGATAACCGTAATGTTGCTGAGATACAGAAATGTTTTTACCCACCATAGTGGTGTGGCTGTAGTAGTAATAACTAATATCTCAACAAATGTTAGATGGATTGCCAGGAAATCTTCTACAGACATTCACGGTATCCAGAGAATGAAGCTTAAAGGACCAGTGTGTAACAATTAAGGGAGTCTATTGGCAAAAATGGAATATAATATTAATAAGTTTGTTTTCTTGGAGACGCTCACTTGGAGCTTGCACATTATGTTGGCTGATGAGGGAGCTCCAGGCTAGATGCTAGTGTTGTCATTATACCAAAGGTTATAATAAATATTGCATGGTAACATATTGCATAGTTCTACTAATAGCTCACCAGTGACCCCACACTGTGATACATGTTTACCGGGCTCACAGTCGTGCCAAGGCATTGGAGATGATGTGAAAATGTGGAGGGGAGTTAGACAGTCTATAAAAGCACTTAACATCCAATGTAAAGCTTGTGTATAGACTGGGGCTGTTAATAAATTACAAATATTTAATGATTGTCCATAGCTAATCACGATTGATTGCAAATTAATCACAATTTTTTTTTATCTGTTCAAAATATACCTTAAAGGGAGATTTGTCAAGTATTTAATACTCATATCAACATGGGAGTGGACAAATATGCTAATGTATGTATATATTTATTATTGGAAATCAATCAACAACACAAAATAATGACAAATATTGTCCAGAAACCCTCACAGGTACTGCATTTACCATAAAAAATGTGTTCAAATCGTAACATGACAAACTCAAGCCCAGACAACAACAGCTGTCAGTGTGCTGACTTGACTATGACTTGCCCCAAACTTCATGTGATTATCATAAAGTGGGAATGTCTGTAATGGGGAGACTCGTGGGTACCCATAGAACCCATTTTCATTCACACATCTTAAGGTCAAAGGTCAAGGGACCCCTTTGAAAATGTCCATGCCAGTTTTTCCTCACCAAAATTTAACGTAAGTTTGGAGCGTTATTTAGCCTCCTTCTGGACAAACTAGTATTCCTTAGGTTTTCTAGTTTCATATGATGCCAGTAGCGTCACTCTAGCTTTAAAACTGAGCCGGCTACAACCTCCGAAAGATCGCCAGCCCGTCGGATTTTTGAGAGGTTAATTAAAAATTGCAAGTTGCGTTAATGTGTTAGATAAATTAGTGGCGTTAAAACAAATTTGCGTTAACGCGTTATTATTGCATTAACTTTTAAAGCCCTGTAGACCTTTTATTTGCCATTCTGTTGCAAAGGCTTTGGTCCAAGTCTACTTCCTGCCAGCTACTGACCTAACAAACATTGCAACAGGAAATACAAAAGGGCCGATTTGGAATGTTTATGTTGTCAAGTTTGAAAGGGTCTACAATCAGATGCCAGTGTTAACACGTTTTTACTTTGGATGTGCAAAGTGGAGGTCATTTACATTTGAATATTTAACCCCAGATTTGACAGCCTTTGTTACAGTGTTAAACTGACTGTTATTTGGATATTTATGCTATGATTCACTGGTGTTTTTTGTTTTTGTCTTAGTCAAATATTGACTAAGACAATTGTATTCTGCAAAATGTTTGTCCTATCATAGCAAAATGAATATAAAATTATTTCTGAAACCATAAGAAGGGACACTTGGTAATCACTCCAGTTTAGATATGTAGTTACAGTTTGCCATTTGTGGTCACAGAAAGTGAGGAGGCTGGCCATCTGAGAGCACGGTAAAAAAAAGTGGCCAAACCTCTGGTGACATGTTGCCTGGCTGCTTCCTCACAGCCGTGCAGCACACAACCAATTACTAAACCACAAACACTTCTGTAAAGCCCAACGCTTTTCGAGTCTGGGTTTTACCTCTCCAGACATCAGCAATTGCGTCTGACAGAATAAAGGAGGAAGATGAGGAGAGAAAAAAGAAGCAAGTGACTAAGAAGAGCTTCCCTGTTTTGCATTTATATTTGAATGGAGCATCAACGTTTGCAGCCATGCATAGTTAATCAGCCGGACTCTTCACCTTCCCTGATGACTCCTCTCTTTGACCTATAAGGATCTTCTTACTTTTACTTATTGTGAGCCTGCCTCCATCCTCCCCTATTGGCTCTCTTACAACACACAATATGGTGCCAATGACAAATATTAATTATACATGTGAAGCCTCTCATATGTAGGCTGTAGTGCTGCAAGGCATTCCCTCGGCTTTGCCAAGCAGGGCAGAACCCAAAGGCAGGAAATATGAGGCAGGAAACAGTAAAGCTATGTTACATAATGAAAACACAAACAAAACTCTTAGGGCTTTCAGTCCAGAGCTCTTGAGTTACAGTGCAGTAAATTTGCATTACACGTCTAAAAGTTTGAGTGTCAACAGGTAACACCCTGCTGTGAAATTGTGTACCTTGTGTAAAACCATGACCTGTGCCTGAGGTTGTGAATGAACCCAGCCAAGGTCTCCCCATGGCAGATTGGAGGATCCCGGGGCAGAAATGAAACAAATATTTCTGGGTTTCTGGTTCATTTTATCCAAAAATGCCAAGGAGCTGTGAAAGAAAATTATTTTGTTGATTTGCTTAATAGCAGCATTAAGCGAGATTTCAATTTGAGATTATTTTAAATAAAAAGGACTCAGCCACAGCCACGAGGAGGGAAACCTTGAATATAATGACAGGTTCAAACTGTGTATTCATTAATAGTTGGATTACATAATGATGTTCATAATCGTTTGTTTTAACATGCTGTTTTATCTTTTTCCTGTTCATTATTCATAGAACAGATATCAGATAACCAAAAAGAAAATTAACCTGCAGCAATTTAGATAATGGATTAATAAACTAATTTATCAATCAAAAGTGTTAAATATTGGCTAGGTTCAGCTTCTCAAATGTGAGGATTCACTGCTTTTCTTTCTCTTGCATATTTGTAAATTGAATTTTTTTTGGTTTTGGACGGTTGTTCGGACAAATTGAGCAATTTGAATACGTCAGCTTGTACTCTGAAAATTATGAGGGGTATTTTTCACTATTTTGGGATATTTTATAGACCATTCAATTAATCAGTTAATCAAGAAAACAAGTGGCAGATTAATCAATAAGGAAAACAATTATTATGTTTGTGTTTGTGTATTTAAAATGCTGATCATATTAGATGATTAGTTATATAACAAATAAGATAAGTAAAGCTGGAGCAATAAGTTATTAACAGAAAAACAGAAAACAAATCTGCAACAGTTTTGATAATCAGTTGAGTCTTATCAAGCTTAAATGTAGAAAATTCCTGTGGCAGCTTCTTAAATTTGAGGATTTGCTTTTCGTCTCTGTTTTATATAATGTAAATTGAATATTTGGGGTTTTGGAGTGTTGGTCAGACAAAACCAGTGACAATTTTACTAATCAATTAGTTGTTTAAGTTGCCTTTCAAGCAAAACAGCCAAGTATTCCTTCATTCCAGCTTCCTAATTCTGCATTTGTGTGATAGTAAACTGATCATCTTTGGGTTTGGACTGTTGATAGCAATATGATGATGTTACATAGGCATTTTTCACTATTTTCTGACATCTAGGAGACCAAATGATTAACTAGGATAATAATCAGCAGATGACATGATAGCTAAAATAATTGTTAGTTGCTGGCCCAAGTGTCTTGTTGGTTGGCTTAGCACCATGGAGAGCTGTTGGCAGTGATTCCAAGGTGAGAGCATGTTTTGTTTTATCACAATACAAAAAAAGAGGGAAACATGTTGGATACAGTTTGACTACATGATGATGTTCATAATCACTTTTTATTTTAAAGTGTGTTTACTTGCCTTATCTTTTTCTGGGGATGCACCGATACGACTATTTCAGTCCTGATACCGATACTGACACCTGGGTTTTGGGTATGGGCCGATACCGAGAACCGATCCGATACCAGTGTTTAAATAATAAGATGTATGTCTCACTGTGTTGAAGTGATCATTCTTTTATGTGTAAGACAACATCATGCCTGACTTAAACATTGCTTTCCTAACTTTGTAAAACAAAATGTAACAAACAAATACATAGATATAAATGTACTGAATTGTTATTAAAATAATAAATTGTACACCAGCAACTGGTAAAAACAAATCTTCTAAATTAACAGGAATTACAATTGAAATGTAAATGTTTTTAATGCAGCAACAAATTGGTCAAAACTTAAACAGGAATACAAATTCCAGTATATAATGTAGAAAGTGTATAAACATAGAATTGAATTGAATAGATCGGCCCCATTGTTACTGATATACCCGATCAAGCTATTTGAGTCGTCCCAATACGATATCGGTGCATCCTGTATATAATTTGTAAAGTATAAAAATGAGTTTGTTAATTAGTTAGTCAAGTGCTAATGGGTTACTAAGAATAGAAGAGAATACAACTAAGAGCAGTAAACTGGTCCTCAGTCTCTCCTCAGATACAATAAGTGTTAGTCTCGGCTCTGTCTTAATTCACAGCTGCACTGCTGCAAACACACTCATCTGTAGCTGTGTACGGATGACGACGTGTATTGTGAGAGTGTTTGCGGTCACGCTGTGTGCACTCTCACACAGCTGGTCATGCCAGGGCTTGGATGTGATGCCCGCCT
>CAKAKQ010039019.1:0-26153 GCA_916700675.1 Helicolenus avius
CCTCAGAGAGCTCCATCTGTTCCCTTCGTCAAATCCTGATGGGCAGGAAATCCCGTGCCAGGATCCTGCTGGCTGCCCCTCCTACTGGCGATGCACACACACTCACACACGTACGCCATACACAGTGACACAAGCACAAACAAACATAAACACAGATGTACACACATACACACACAAACACTCTACAGCTGTAATTGAAAACTGCACTCGGGATGTGGCTTGTCAGAGAAGGTAAGAACTCATTTTTCTCCCGCTCCATCCTCCTCTTGTCCTTGACCTCGTGACCTCAGGGCCAGAGGTACTACAGTGACTCCCCACCGGAGGAAATGTTTGAACAGACGAGGGAATAACCATCTGGTTTTGACGCAGCTTTACCATGGTGCTCAATGCTAATTCACCCACACAAGCAAGGTTGAGACTATTCAAAGATGACACGCGAAACTCTGTTTGTCATCTCTTTGCAGAGGGAACAGAGCTTCAGTCTCATCTTTAGTAGCTAAGAGGATTTGTCTCAGCGAGGTGCCTCTGCTGTGAGTTTTAAATCGCTGTTGACAACAGAGTTTCTCCCTGGATTAGATCTCCAGTTTCATTACGACGGCCCTGATAGCATCTCTTGCGGAATTGATAGAAGGTGGCTTATTATTTTACACTAAAATGTTTCCCCCCTCGCCAGACTGAAATTAATTTCGAGTTAAAAGAGTCTTGTGTTGCCTGAATGTAGGACAGAGCCACGCACTCCCTTTTGAAGCTAAGTGATAAAATGCTCCTTTTGAACTTGCTTGTCAATCAGTATGACTTCCCTGTAGATTTGATCTCTTGTATTTCAAAAGTGCATGCTGTGTGTGGGTGGACACCTTTGTGTTTATAGCTGATGTGTGGAAAATGAAAATACATGCACAGTATTGACTGCTCAACAGTGTCAGTGTCAGTTCAGCACAGTACAACTTATTCAAAGAATTTTTTTTTAAATTAACTACCCAGCCAAATTTGATTGATAAAAAAATCGCCATGCAAATAAAATTAGGTTTTTAAAATTGTGAAAAAAATAAATTATATTCTCTGCTCTGAAATGCTGGGGGCGTGTCCGCTGAAGGCTCTGAAACCATACCCAATTGTGGGTGAGGGTTGATTACATGTACAGTTACAGTTTAAACACGGTATACATATATGTATATCACTTCTTGCTGGTCACCCAACTGCTGCGCGCTACTTTTGCAGAATGTTAACGTGGATGTTCTCTGGGCAGAGTATGCGTGTTAGACTTAGACTTTTGCCGGCCGATCTATCTTCCGGTTTAGCCCTGTGCTAACTTGCATGGGGATAAAATAATTCAATCGTGCGGCTCTTCTAGACTTTCCAAATGTTTTCCGATCGAATAACTCAAATTCTGATAACGAAACGATTAATTTTGTTCAAAACAATATATCCACCGTTTTAAAGCCATAACATTAGCAACGGTGCAGGCTACAAGTTTAAGTAACTTTGTTGTGATTGGCTAAGGAACCCAGTCCTGGAACATGCACAGAGCATGTTCTTATGCGCACCTCAAATTACAGGCACACAGAGAGGGCCGGTGTGACACAGACAGGGCTGGACGGCTGGTAAAAAACTGGATTTTTGACGGCACCATGGGATTTGTACCAGTATGCCAAATGGCCAGTACACCACTGCTAAAAAAATGTAGGCTGTAGTAAGAAAGTATGTAACTTGTGATTGAGTGGGAGAACCACTGATGCTATGCGCTCTAATTTTCATATAGTGTTAGGGGAGGGGTTATGCTAATGATAGCTCCAGTGCATCATCAAGCCATGATTTCAGGCCATTTCAGGCCCGCCAAAAAGATCCTGAACACACAAATGGAGAAAATCAGTTGAATGGTCTAACTCCACATTTCAGTACTATGCAGTTCACAGTCTTTTAACGTTTTCAGCACTTATTTTCTAACATGTATAATGTGTTTAGAAACAAATCTCTGACTTTAAGAGCTATGAGGACAGTAGAGCTCTAGACATTCTTCCGCTTTGTGTAGGCTCACTCATCTAAACTGTTGTAGTCTGGATGTTGAATAGAACACGTGTGTGAACAAACCTGTGTGAGAACAAGTGGGTACCGCAGTGTAGGGCAAATTCACAAAGAATTGATTGTGGTGGCTGAGAGCACCATGAATTGCACATCACTTGCAACCGCTATCTGCCTCATCCCAAGGCCCGATTCACAAAAAGATATTGTGCTAATGTTATTACAGCACAAACACGTCCATAAAGTTTTACAGATTAGTGCAATTTGTCCTTTCTTTTGCGTCTGATTGCAATAATCCATGTGGTTACTTTTGCATCAAGACCACAGTTGGCAGTACAATGGCAGAGAAAAAAGAAAAAAATGAATTTCAGACCGACGAGGTGCATTCCTCAAAACTTCAAGCAAGGAATTTAAACATGACAGAGAGAAACCTTTTATGGGATTTAATATGCCATGATCACTGGAAAGTATCATTCCTTAAAAATGTCCTTCAGTTACCCCCAACTCTCTGAAGACACTAATAATTTCTCTGTATGGATGTCCTGTCTGTCTGTAACCTTGTGTTATATTGCTGTTGTGTCTTAACCAGGTCTCTCTTGAGAATGAGACCATGTAAAGTTTGAAAAAAAAAGATAACTGTAACTGTGTGTGGCTATAAATGATGATCTTTGTGAATTGGACTGTTTTTGCAATGAGGCTCATTTGCATAGAAAGGGGACAATTTTGCGCAAAATGTATGCATATTACCTAATACGTGCAAATAGTACAGGAGCACCGAGACACTCTTTGCTTGGCAGTGCAGTCAGGGGTGTATTTTACCCTTTGCGGGTGCTTTGAGAATTACACGCTTTCTTTTTGTCTTATCTGTGCAGGTTTAACAGCCACAAAAGCGTGCAATCCCTTTGTTAATTCACCCCTGTGTGTCTTAAAGCTTTTATGTGGAGATTTTTTTATATAATGATGGCATTTTACAAAATATTCTGATGCCAAAAAAATTTGTTTGTAGAGAAAATCAGACAATCCTGATGAAAACTGCCGGCATACATTACTGTGTCTCTTTTGATACTACATCTGGAGAGACGCCAAAGTGGAACATTATCTAATCCTAAACATTGTGGCTTTAATGTACAGCATGTGTATGTGTTTCTTTGTGTGTGTACATACAGCACATCAAGCTGGACAATTCTGTTATTTGATTAATCTATTGACCAAAAATGTATCTGCTAATTGCTAAGTTCACTTTTAACGTAAAAATGAGAAACATTTTCAAAGTCCAGGTTCCCAGTTTGGAAGATTTGCTGCTTTTCTTTGTCTTATGTGATAGCAAACTGAATATATGCTATATATTATATAATAGCATCACCTTGGGCTTTTAACCTTGCACGGCAGCTGGATTCTCGCCATGTCACGAATCACACGAGATTCGCAGGATCAAATGTCACACGAAAATCCATCTTGGCAGGCTTCAAGTAATGCGTTTGTGTGCAGCTCGCCAGACAATGGACCAATCAGCGTCCTGTGAGGAGCTACTGCAGCTACTGCAGTTACTGGCGGCTCCTGAAGAGGTTAGCATCGATGTTGCAATAGCATCAGTTATATCAGAACTGGAGAGTATTTCTTCATTGAATGAAGAGCAAAGTAGGTGATGTTTTTGCCTTCAGCTTTCCTTAGTTTGATTGACAGATGGTTCATCCAATCGCCTGCCAAGTATTTTTTGAAAGTGTCTGCCCTTTTCTAAACAGTTTCCAATGACTGCTTCTCAGATGGTTCTGTAAAACAAACCATCTGACAGGGTCAGGTTGCTGGGCTTTAGGAAGTTGTGATAAGGACTTTATTTTTTAGTCCAAATCAGATAATCAAGAAAATAACCAGTTCCAGTGTTACCCCACCAGTCTGTCCAGATTACAGTCGGGGCACAAAAAGTGATATGAAAATAGGACTACTAAATACTTAAATATCATGAAATCCTCATCATCAATTGCTACTTTAGCGTAGAGTTTCATCACACGCAAATCAACTGTCAAAAAAGTCACGTGGCTGATAGACAAAATTTTCAATCAGCTAGATACTCGAGGTAAGACAAAGTCA
Source organism: Helicolenus avius (assembly GCA_916700675.1). Classification (NCBI taxonomy): domain Eukaryota; kingdom Metazoa; phylum Chordata; class Actinopteri; order Perciformes; family Sebastidae; genus Helicolenus; species Helicolenus avius. The sequence goes on from CAKAKQ010039019.1 coordinate 4,108, forward strand.
CAAGCGTGACTCTGGCTGCTCAGCAGTTGTTGTAGATTTAACATCATTTTAATTAACTCTCACTAACAACATGTGAGAAATGCCCTTAAGGTGACGTGTAAAAGAGCTTGTTTTTCCTAAGTTGTGAGAGTGAGAAACTACAGTATGTGATGCATAGAAGAAACTATCTTCTGTGCACAAGAAACTCATGTCGCCTTAGGGGCTCCATAGTTTTCATCTTTAAGTTTAGGCAACTGGAACCGCTTACTTAAGGTCAGAGAAAGATGGATGGATGTTTACAGAATAAAAAGGTGTTAATAGCACAGGTGTTGCAGAATAGGTTGCATACTTTGTAGGATAATGTGTTGTATATGAGCATATAATGCAATAAAAGTGAAGAATGTGAAAATGAGAAAGAGAGGTGGATAAAGAAATCCACAGGCCATCAGTGTAACCTCTCAGTTTAATGGGCACATGCTCTGTATAAAAGGCTGCTGGGTGAAAGGTCTACAGTGCAACTGTCTGAGGAAATCAGAGGCTGTAAAGAATTAATAAAGGCAGCGGTCCACCCCTTTAACCATTTTGTAATTCACAGATTCAAATCTCATTTGTGGGCTGTAACAGCAAGGATATCCTGTCATAACACAAGTGTGACAGGGAACTGCCTGCCTCAGTTGGACCAACTCATGCTTGATAGTGCATTATCATTAGTGGGGAGCCGCAGATTAATATTTCATTAGGACTGTGGCTTTGCAGGGGCTTCCAGGCATACCAAGTGATATGTTATTCCCTCCTTCACACCGATTACTCTCTCACAGGCAGGGCTTGGATACAAGAGCTCTTATTATGATGGACAGAGCAGTGGAGCAAGGTGTTCGGGAAAAAAAAAAGAGATATCCCTATTTAACGGTGAGTAAGCATGGCCAGCCAAAGCGGTGTATCATCACTTTTCAGGGCATGGCCGTAACAAACCATTATTGGGCTGCTGTGGGTGGTGGGGAGGAGCACCATTCTTAACAGGACCGCTTGTCATGGACAGCAGGGATGGCTAACTCCCTTTGGATTCAAATCTGCAGCATGGAGAGACTGTTTAAGACAGAATCCCATCATGTTGAGTGCAAAAGGTAGGAATTAACCAGCATAATCAAAAGCTTTACTGCAGGTCTGAGAGACTGTTGTAATTATGCAATTCAAGTAATGCTAAACCTGTTAGATGTCAGAGTTTTAGGAGCATAAACTAAACTTGGAACCACTCGTAAAAAAATTGCTCCATATCGCATACTAGTGGTCAAACACTCCACAGGGTACCTTTAACCTGTCTCGTTTGGCTTGAAAATATGTCTACGATAGCAACAAACTTTTTGTTTTGTATTGTTTTATCTTCAACAATATGAATTGTCTGCCAGGACTGGGTGCCTGCATTTTTGTTAATATGGTAGGTTTATTGTCGAAAAAAATCTATCCATAAAAATTGATATCCATAAAATAGCAATTATTTTCAAAAGAATAGTTTACCTTTACAAGGGAGTACAAATTGTGTACAAACAACATAGGAAAGTCAACCTGGTTAAAATCATGAGAGGCCTGGACAAAAACTGTTTAAAATTAGGTTACAAATAAAATACCTGGCAATCTACTAGGGATGTCACAATATATACATGTACATATACCTTTATTTTCATTTGCATACTAGTTTTTGCAAATTTATTATTAATCCCTGATGATCTGCCTCAAATGTCTTGCCAAAAACAACAAATTTACAAGACATCATGATAACATTATAATTTATCTTTGCCCAATGCATTTTACTGAATAGAGCTTGAATGCATCATAACATAACTCAATGCAACCTCTGTTAATGTTAGCTTTTAGCTCCGCTATTTAGCAAAGCAGGACTGTGCTACCCACTGGCTGCTAACAGCTAAAGTTAAGTAGCTTTCCTCCTGCCAATTTCAACACGGATTTGTTGTTCACATTGTAACATTATCAGGAAAATTTGCTATCGTCCCCAGGACGATGGGGTACAATTAGTCTCGATCCCTAACGGTACTTACGATACTTGCAGTACTGTAGAAAAACGAGTACCGTCAAGGTTTCCGAATTTTGGCATTGACTTGGTACCGAAGTATCAGTTTATCTGCCATCCCTACAATCTACATCATGCTTTTACCTCAGTAGAGACATTTATATGATACTTTGTGTTACCAACACATTTCTGATATGGTGTCATGGTGGAAAACTTAGCTATGATATCAAGCTGCAAAATAATGATTTTATGCTGTGCTTACTCAGAATTAGCTTTTCAATTCCTTGAGATATGGTTTGGCATTTTACTTACATGTTAAACTGAAAACCCACCTTGCAATAATCTCTACATGGTATTTCAGTTTGACAGACGCATACACACGCTACAAGAAGAAAACAGAATAACTTTCCTCGAGCTTGTGGATTGCTTGTACTATATGGGCGGCATCAGATTTCATCAAGAAAAGTGTTTGATAAAACTTAAGCAAATCCTCCGCTCTGCAAAGTGCCAGTATTATTTTTGACATTCTCTAGAAACCGGGAGTCTTCAAAGACGGCGTGTTTAAACCTAGAACTGTTTGAAATATCAAAGCGCTAGTACGGCAACTTTCTAAATGTCACCATGGGGGATCTTCCTCTCTTTTGATGCTCATTTCATGAGGAACAGTAATGACAGGTCTGAAGGTGTTTCAGGAACCCTATCAATGCAGGGGCGCTGCTCTTATGTCATTCCTGTTTGAATACTCACTTTGACGATATGAACATGAATCATTATTTCATTCCCTAAACCGGCACATTTTTCATTTTTTGAATGATGTAAATTCATGACTTACAGAGTAATTGCAATTGTCATTTTCCTGGATTTCCAAGGCCCCTATAAGAGGTGTTTATTACAGTCTAAACGCATTATGCATATGAACCTGGAGGACTTCATTCATACCTAAAGGAAATACTGGCTTATAACCTCATTTTTAGGCATGTATTGGTGTAAAGAAAGCCAATGAGGAATCTCTTTATTGCTACAAGTATTGCTGTGTGCTCCGAGGCTGCTACTGACAGACTAATGATAGTTATATACAAGCTGATGGGTTGAACAGCAGGGTTTTTATATCGAAATGTGAGCTCCACTAATGGCTGCATTGACCCAACAGGGTGTATGCACACAGAAGGCAATCCGTCCCTGAGTAATGCCTCCATTTTATAATTTGGGGCTGAGACAACATGATTGTTACTCTATCTGATGGTTATCCTGCTCTCAGAACACTTTTGGTCTGTTTGTACACTGGCTCGCTCTCATTTATCAGTGTCTCCTCCATTCATTTCTATTCTACACAGTGCTGATCCAATCCACCCCACAGAATGTCTAATAAGCTTTAATTAAGTTGATCAAACCTCCCTCCCCTCTTTTCCTGGCATCCGTTTGGGACGACGATGGCTGCAGATAAAAAAAGGGTGCTGATTGCTATGCACACAATGTGCTCAATGACTTCATGACCAGCTTATCAGCCCATCAATAGTGTTAATGAGCGGTTGCTGAGGTAATTTACACTCACCCGCCACTTTATTAAGTACACCTGTTCAACTGCTCCTTAATGTAAATATGTAATCAGTCAATCACGTGGCAGCAACTCAAGGCATTTAGGCCCTGTCTACACGTATACAGATATTTTTATAAACAGATATTTTAGGTCCACACAACCTTCGTTTTACAAAATATTTCCATCCACACCCCAACGCAAAAATGCCGTAATATGTACATGTCACCACACGTGAGATCACAAGTTAAGGGGGGGTCTGGGATTGAGGTCGAACTACATGACTGTCATCACTCTGCTGTCCTCAACTGTCTCTTTACATGCATAAATGACAGAAGGGAGGTCATTAAGGTTTATGTCAGTAGCCCTTCTGAGCCTTCAATCGCCCAAAAGCACATTCAATCACCATTCGGCTTCAACGTGTTTAATGTGTCCCTGCTTTGGCCTCTTGTGACTGTAACATTTTTCAAATGTAAAGTAGTAATTAGTCTGGGCAGTGCAAAACATAAAAAAGCCGTCAGTCCGCCATCTTTAGTATTGTTTCTGGCGCATGCTGATTACACAAAGCAATAGTGGGCATGCAAAAAATGAGGAGAGGACATCATCGTTTTCCAAACGCTCCATTTTACACGTCTACACAGATACAAAGTAACCACCGTTTTTTTTTTTTTTTTAAATCTGCACCTTAGAAGAATATCAATTTATTTTGTTTTATTATTTTAAAAAAAAATGCTGTTTTTGTGACCCCAATCTCTGTTTGCGTATGAACGAGAGGCCAAAACGTAGAGGAAAATATAACTTTTTAAAAATATCTGTAGACAGGTCCTTAGACATGTAGACATGATTAAGACAACCTGCAGAAGTTCAAACCAAGCATCAGAATGTGGAAGAAAGGGGATGTTGGTGACTTTGAACGTAGCATGGTTGTTGGCGCCAGACGAGCTGGTTTGAGTATTTGAGGAACTGCGCACACAACTATCCCTAGGGTCTACAGAGAATGGTCCAAAAAAAGGAAAACACCAAGCGAATGGCCAGACTGGTTCAAGCTGATAGAAAGGCAACTGTAAATCAAATAACCACTTGTTACAACCAAGGTATGCAGAAGAGCATCTCTCAAAGGAAAACACATTGAACCTTGAAGCAGATGGGATACAGCAGCAGAAGAGCACACCGGGTGCCACTCCTGTCAGCTAGGTACAGGAAACCGAGGCTACAATTGGCACAGGCTCTCCAAAATTGGACAAAAGAAAATTAGAAAAACGTTGCCTGGTCTTGTGAGTCTTGATTTCTACTGCGACAATATAGATGGTAGGGTCATTTGGAGTAAACAACATGAAAGCATGGCCCATCCGGCCTTGTATCAAATGGTTCAGGCTGTTGTTGGTGGTGTAATGGTGTAAAAAAAAATACAATGACTTGAAGATAGCAAACTAGGCAATGCAGGATTTATGCTTTACCCAGTTCCAGTTTACCGGATATGAACACAGATCCTTTTAAGTTAAAGGAATAGTGTCATGTTTTGGGAAATTTGCTTTCTTGCAGAGAGTTAGATGAGAAAATGTATACCTTTCTCATATCTGTACGCTATCCAGCCGAAGCCAGCAGCCGGTTAGCTTAGCATATAGACTCAAAACAAGAGTATACTAGCCTGGCTCTGTCCAAGGTAACAAAATCCGCCTTGCAGCACCTCTAAAGCTCACTAATTAAGAAGTTATAGTCTGGCACATACCCCCACAAAATTGGCGAATTTTTGCTTATACACTGCCAATTTTGTAAGGATTAAACAAACAAGATATAATGTGCTAATTAATGAGCTTTAGAGGAGCTGGTAGGCTGAATTTGTAACCTTGGGACAGAGCTAGGCTAGCTGTTTCCCCATGTTTCCTTTCTTTATGGACAGGCTGTTGGTTCCAGCTACATACTTACCATACAGGTATGACAGTTATATCAATCTCTTCATCTAATTCTCAGCAGCATAACAAATAAATGCATTTCCCCAAAAACGTTTCCTTTAACCAATAACTTACAGAAGAAGAAACATATTTAAATATATTGCAATTTTATATTGCAATTATTGATTAATATTGGTTTTTAGTATTAGGTAAAGCTAGTTACAGTGTCTTCCTTCGTATCTTATGTTTCCATAAAATGTCAATGTCAACAGTCCTCAGGGATACCGTGTCAGCAATGTCCCTGGCCATCAGATCAGATATTTGAGTGGGAAGGAGTAGTTCACATGTGCTGTTGTCCACAGTGCACCTGGGAACAACCGAATGCACTTAGGTTATTGCTCTCCATTTGGTACCACTGGCCTTTCTGTCCATTATTGTTCACAGAAGGGCAGCTACTGATTGCATATCTGGTACACTGACAGCTGTGTGCACACACACACAAACATTCAGTACACACACACACACACAGACTGAGACTATAAATTTACCTCCAACTTGGAGTCTCCTCCTGTATGCATCATTAACAAATCACTCCTGCTGCAAACATCTCAAGTAATGTCACCTGTTATTGATCATCAGAATCTGTCCAGACAGACAATAATTGTTGTTATTGCTGTCTTAGTAGCCTTCACACACTATCCTCTGTGATGTTATGGCATTTGCTCCAGTATGCAGCGCATGGTCAATGCCACTGTGACCTGTTTTGGACTTGGTGTGCAATGCTGTAGATGTTGGAGAAAGAGCAAAATACCTCAGCCAACAGGTCAGGGCTTCTAGCTGAGTGCAGAACTGTGTTGTTGCCTTGACTGGCCTACTGTGTCTTCCCCTCAGTTTGACATTCAGCATGGTTTACTCCATGCAACCGACCCTTTGACCCCTTCACATCCTACTCCCAGACTGCTGGTGACTCATTCTGACCTGAGTTGTGGGTTCAGCAGAGCTCCAGGAGAAGAACTGGGAAGCATCATCCTCCAACAACATCAATATTTTATCTTCCAGGTGGGCACATCCAGTGAGTATGCGTGGGGCCTTCTTAAGTTCATTTTATTTATTTATGTATTTCTGTACTCTGTTTTGATAGGAACAACAACACAATGAAAAGGGCTGCACAGATTGTGTTAGCCGATTCAGATTTGTTTGACTGTGACTTCTCTTTACATATCAATTTTTCACAATTAATTCATTCCTGTGGGGAAAAAATGTACCACACAGTTGGACTGTACAATGCACCATCAACCTGTCATCAAATTACAGTATCACCCCCCCCCCCCCACCCTCCCCCCACAGCTCAATGATTGTACCTACAAATTCCCAGATTAATTGCCTTTTTCATACAGTGGTCTTATAGAACAGGCAGGAAAGGTGACATGTGGAGGGTTTCTCAAGCGACTTTTTCCTAAGTTAACACAAGCTCTCTCTACTTATTATCCTGAAAACAGTCAAATTCCCAGGACACTTTTGTAACACTTTCTGTGTTACTCTCTGCATGGTTGATGTTATGGCTTCAAGAGGGTCCTCTGAAGTCCCAAGCTCCTCAGAGCTGATGCAGCGTAGAGTTGGAACCATCAGGAAACAAAGGACTGAGGGAGCATAAGCTCCCATTTTCCAGAGCAAGTTAAAAGCAGCACAGCTCCTTCTAATGCTCAGAGGCCTATTTTAGATATAGGGAGCTTTTAATGTCTAATGCACACTGCTGGGCTCACTGACAATGTCGATGGTAAAAGAGGGACTTCAAAAAAGCAACAAACATGGAATGTTCCACACTTTTAGAAAGAGGGATGTGCTGCCTGAATGAATGAGGTGCAAATGATGTAATTTGAGTGAAAGTGCCAAAAAGTACACGTTTCAGTTGCTGGTTTTATTGAAATGTTGTTGAAATTAATAGTGTATATTCTTATTTGACAAATTGGGTTGCTGTGCTAGGAAAACATCAATTTTTCTATATCTGCTTACCCTGTTGGTGGCCGCAGGGGTGCTGAGCTTATCTCAGCATGCACTGCGTATGAGTGTGTGTGTGTGTGTGTGCATAGGGGAGAGCATTGTAAAGTGCTTTGTTCTGCTCTCAGGTTAAAAGCACTAAAGAAGTGCTATGGAAAACATTTTCAGAGATTTTGCACCCATGGAGCCAAGGAGATTCATTATGTATTTTTGAGCATTGTATGCCTTTAATAAAGAGCGATAATGGAGAGATAACAGGAAACTATGGAACCCCGAAATGTTCAATATTAAATAAATAACATTATAAAATGAATAAATAAATCATACAAATAAATTGGGTAAAATATATAAATTAACCAACAATCTGTGAAATAATTTAAGAAATCATTAAAACAGCTTATTTCAGCATTCATTTTCATCTTTTATACATTTTATTTCAAAATGCCCTTTTTCAAAAGTCTGTTTTTATTACGGCATATTTCTTGATAACACATTTCATGTCAAGTTTTATTGTATAATGCCATTTGTGTTATGACACAATTTATTTCATAATGCCACTTTTCATGACAGTGGTGTTGTCATCGCCCTCTCATCTTTCAGTGAATCATGTACCACCTGTCAACTAAAGGTTGCTGCTGTAAATAAACACAGTAACTAAACGTCTGTATCTTTTAAGATCTTTTAGCCCCTGCCTGCTCTATAGCATGTGCAGCCCTGCTAACCTAAATAAGATGTTAGTTTCTGTGTCTGTGTAGTTTATTTACAGCAGCATCCAGCTGACTCAGAATTGCATTGATACTGATTGATACCGTACTGAAGCTAACAGATGCTAACAACACCACAAAGTCGGTAGTGGCTAGAAAAGAGCCCGCAACTGGGGAAACACTCGCAAGATTGTTAAGGTTAGGCATTGATCTCGAAAAGTTAACGTTTGGATAGGTTATTTGGGCAGTAAGTCTCACGAGAGTAGAGTCATCCAGAGTAGACTCGCATGACCACGCCCCCTTTTGGAGGAAAACAATCCTGTGTCCCTCGTAGACGGTAACAGAGTAAACAGAGGCAGTTACAACATGTTTCCAAACTTCTACTTTAAACAAACCGATAAGAGTAATAACGCTATGCCGAAGAGTTGCTGTGTAGTTGGTTGCACCAAAAATAAATGCCAAAACATTGATCTCCAATTTGTTCCCCTGCCGTGTCCTAACAAATATATATAAAAATACATAATTGATTGACTTTATGGCTCAGACCAGCGCGTCATTGGTGAGGCTCTGCTTCCATTTGGGGGAAAAGACGCTCGCTGTCACATGAGAGAAAATGGAAAATGATGAAAAGCTGTTGTGCAGCGGGTTAATCAAGGCTTTCGCTCTGCGATTTGAGGCAAGATATTCACCATCAACGTAGTAAATCGCTAAATGATACTGATGACAGTGACATGGCTAGCTAATGTTAAATATTATGAAAAGAAGAATGATTAAAAAAAGTTTTAATCACTTCTTAACTTATCTCAGAAATTATTGTTTCCTTTTTATGTTTTCCACAATTGCCTCATGTGAAAATGTATTTTATATTTATTTACTTAATAAGGAACACTTTGGAGCTCAACAGGAAACGAGACAGAGAGAGAGAGAGAGAGAGACACAAACAGATGGACAGATTTGAACCGGGGACATTACGTTAATGGTGGGCGTCTAGTCTACTGGGCATCACATCAACATTTTTTTTAGTGTTAAAATAGGAAAGATGATCAAAACAATAGCATAAATAGAAGTTAGTACTATTTAATCCCAGTTTAGTGCAGTCATCCTGACTATAAAATTCATGACCACTGATTTTGTTTTCAAATATGTTTATAAATGACTGCTGTGTAATAGCCTGTATTAACAGGCAAACAGACATTTAAATTGAAGGAAAAAGAGAAATAAAATAGATTTTTGTCTCCACAAAGACACAGAAAGACATTGCTTCTTGATGAGCAGAGACAAAAAAAGATGTGTCCTCTATCTGGTACAACTTTATCCTGAAATGCACCCAATAGGGCCTGAGTAAATCTCCTCAGGCTTTGGAGAGCACTCTCCAGGAAGCAACCTGAAATCGACAGCGTGTCAAAGTGCTTTTGATCCCTTTGCAAAAGGTCAAAGGATTCTTCATTAGGTTATTTACAATAAACATAAAGTCCTCGATGTCCAAATACACCAGTGTTTTAACTTTAATATCTAATCCCCACCTCCAGCCCCTCCCTCCTTCATCCTCACTATACCATCTTTAACAGACTTCAACAATGGATTGCCGGATGTAAGCACATTATTCACCTGGTGAAGCTGGAGTAAAAGAGCAGGGTGATTATGTGCTTATTTACCTTCACCGTACATCAGGCCTGCGCTCTGTACTTCCTGAATCAATTTTTTTTCAGGGTGATTACAAGACAGATTACAAGGTTCAGGTCTCTCTTGTATCCTGGAAACAGTGCTCGAAGTCGGCCGTTACTCACTGGTACGCAGTACCGGCACTTCTACATTTTACTCCTTGGCGTAACGGGACTTTTTCTTGCGCACCGGCACGTCTCAAGCTGCCTGTACTCTTTTCTACCATATCAGGTTCTCTGCAAGATTCATATTGATGATTCATAACAGAGCAGCGGCAGGATTCTTTACATCGCGCCTCATAAGCCACATGAAGATAAAAACAATGTGGAGAGAATCTGGACAAGACAACGTACGGCATGGGGGAGATGGGGGGCGGGTGGAGAACGAGGTGGCTGTAATTTATCGATACAACGTTCTCGTCTTTTTTGTAAAATAATTGGTGAACTGTTCGTCTTTTCTTATTTGTGAGCAAATATAATTAATGTAACATATTTTTTCTGAATATGTTCTTTTGATTTACAGAATATGATTTTACAAGGCAAACATTTCCAGACAAATTAAATGTTCGGACAAAAGTTGTGATAAATAGTAAAATAATTATTTAACTGGTAATAATAATGCTCCAAAATTATGTAAAATTGCATTTTTAAGTAAAAAACCTTCACATTTTCTTTGAGGAGGACCCCCAAACCTCTGGAATATTATTGGAGTATTATAGGTCTACTACAGAAGATGCATAGCCCAAGTATAATAATAAAGCAATACAATCACAGCTGTGACTGATACAGCAAAACATGCTTAAAGAAATAATGATTAAATAGGAATACGTTTTAAGAGACTGCTGATAACAGCCGATACACACGGCAACATGTGAATAAGGGGAGCACTGGAACCTTATTTTTTTCCCACTTCAAGCACTGCCTGCGAAATAAAGGAAAGCCTTACACCAGCACTATAATTCTATCACTGTTGTTTTCAAGTTTCTCAAGTTTCTCAAGTTTCATATTTTTCTTTTCTTTTCACACTGAGAGCAATTCTGTCAAAGTCCAATCATGTTCTAGCGTACACTGGTTTGAGTGGATGTCTGCTATTTCTCCTTAACCTTAAAAAGGCATGATGAGAAATCATGTAAGGCTTGATAAATAATACACCTTCACCCAACTCAATTGCTTCCACACTCTAGCTTCATAGAGTTGAGAGCGCCATGTGATAACGATCATCTGTACTGATCTGTGATGACGGGGCCGGGGTATGGGTAGGGGGTCTGGCGGAGCAGATCTGATGAATGAGTGCAAAGGGAGGCAAAATGGCATACAGGGAATCCATCTGGCCAGGAGAGGGCTCTGGATGTCAGGAAACTAACAAGGATTCTGCATAGTGGGAAATGTCAGGCTTTAGAAAGCTGATTAGTTCGGCCTGCCATCATCTTCATCATCCTCTCTCCTGTTTTTCTTCAACATCTGTTTCTTTCCTCCCTCCTCCTTTTCCGCCATCGTCCGCTTCTTCTTCTTCTTCTTCTTCTTCCGCCCTCATCCTCCTCTCCATCCTGCGCACCAAAACACCATTAACACCCTGGTCTAGTCTTCGGCTGCTGTTGAATATTTCAATATAGCTCTGCTTATCTGGCAGCCCCTATGACCTGCCTGGATGAGCGAGGGAGAGGCAGAGATTCGCATGGCGAGCTGTGGAATGGATACTATACACAGTCATATATAAGTGAAGAACTTGCCTCGAGGTGAGCTAGCACATGAATACCAGATCTCCCTGCACTCTCATTTGTGTGGACAGGCACCGAATTCTATAACAGATACTGAATTCCAGCCTTCATTTGGGTTTTTTTTACTGGATTTTGTTCAAATAGCCCAGGCAGAAAAAAAAAAAAAAAACTCTGCATGTCAAATAGCCATGAGAGTAAAGGTTTTCTTGTATATTTTTTTGTGAATTTCATTACAGTTGTCGCAGGAGAGTGAAATATTGAACTAAAATATTTCACAGTCCAGGTCCGTCCCTTTCAGGGTGCTCTCTTCAGCACAAATCATTTCACCCCTGGTTAATGAAGCGGGCCTCTTGAGATGGAGGCCTGGGGTCATTTCACTGAGGGAATGAATAAAACTATAAGCACAATGCTGTGCAGTAATCCTCTCTAAATATACACAAAGCAGACTGCAACTAAGGATTATTTTCATTATCCTTTCATCTACTGATTATTCTCTCTGTCAGCAAATGGCAAAAAAATGGCCATCGCAAGTTCCCAAAGACCACACTGATGTCTTAAAATGTCTTTTGTCCAGCCAACAGTCCAAAACCCAAAGATATTCAATTTCTATCCCATAAGACTATAAGAATCCCCCCAAATATTCACATTTGAGAGGCTGTAATTTGCCATTTTTTTTTAAATAATACTTAAAGCAGCAGTGGGTAAATGGAACAAATATGATTAAAATAAGTTATTTTTATAAACAGTCACTATATCCTGCCATTAGTGCATGAGACAGGTAATCTGAAAAAAATCATGTGCCTCTGTGTCCTCCGGTGTCCTCTGGTGCTCCTAATGGCATCTGCAAGATTTCACAGACCGGAGGAAGACCGGAGGAGGCAGCTGTCAATCACTCGTGAACTTCGATCAAACGGTCAAACTAGGCAGCGCTGATCAAATATGAATCAATATTCTGTTACTGTAATGTATTTCTCTCCTCAAATGTTTTCAGAAACGTCTTGTAGTGTACTGTTTAGCTTCAAAGTGGGAAAGTTTGTTACCCAGCAGCCATGTTGAGATCAGTTGAGGAAATACCAAGCACCGCCCACCTGCCAGAGCAAACTTTCTCATTTTAGAGCTAAACAACACACTACAAGACATTTTTTGATCAGACTTCACGAGTGATTGACAGCTGCCTCCATTGAATGAACAGCCAATAGGAATGCTCTCTCTCTGAAATGACCTGTGATTGGCCAAAGTCTCCTGTCACGTGCTAGATTTTGTAAAGCCTGAAAACAGAGCCATTAAGAGGTGCAGAAGTCTAGTTTTCTCTCAGAACACTTGAATTACAATATGCTGAAAGGTTATTATGGAATTTTTGCCCCATGATGCTAAAAAACATTCTGCCTATCGCAGGTTTAAATTATTCATTGATTATCAGAAATACATTTTCTGTAGATCGTTTTATCTTTTGAGCTCTAAAGCAGCTACGATGCAACAATTAGCATTTGACTGAGAGAGACCGATCACTTGTTATTTATATGGTTTTGTAAATTGCAGCAATTTTGGGAGATGCAGCAGAGACTCCAGTAACCGCTCTTCAGACTGCAGTGAACTGCAAATGCCATCAAACAACATTGCCTACTTGTCAATATCTATTACCATTAGAGTGGTGATTTCATATATGTAGTCCCTGCATCTTAAGCACACTGCCTTGTCTGTCCTTGAGTGGCGACTGACGTGTTTCCAGAATGCACAATGAGGTTGGGGAATACATTGACCATCTAATCTCGTGGAAAACCCCCCCAACTCGTCATTGTTAGTGCATTTGACTGGGTGGTTAGTGATGTAGAGACTTCAGGGTTTGTGTGGTGCTGTCAACAACAAACAGTGCAGTCTCACCACAGACTAGCAAACTGTCAATCTAGGGGGTTGGGAACTGGCCGTTGGGGGTCTGGGCGGTGGACCACAGAGAATAGGAAGAAGGGCCCTGGACCTTAGATCAACAACGGCAGCCAAACATTAGGGAGACACTGCTTGGGGAAAGATTTGACTCCGACCAATGGAGAGGAGTTAAAGGATCATGGGATAGCAGCGTGGGGGGAACAGGGAGGGTAGAGGACACCATGCAGCCTCTAATTGGTTTCTCTTTCTGGAACATCCATTGCTCCCTTTCTCTTGGAGAGCTGCTGTGCTCAGAGAGCCACAACTGAGAGCCCAGCAAAGCCTATTGGATTTAACGGGAATCTGTATCTTAAAGGGGTGCTGGGCTGCAGGAGGGGGGGCCATCACAATCAATAATTCATAAGGCCTCTTCTTATTAGGCTTCTTCTGACTGGGCTAGTGGTTCTTATGCCCAGCTCTGTGTCGGATGAGAAGCTTGTTGGAAGGCAAAGCCGCACAGGAACTGCCAGCTCTTACGTTGTTGCTCACTGCCTACTCTGCCATTCCCACCCTGCACTCTCACCCATTCACTCAGTGTAGATCCCTTTGTTACTCATGATTTCTCAAACCCTTCAAATATGAATCCAGCCTCCAGTCCTCTTAGCATAACAACGAGGATACTATAGAGCACTTAATATGTAAAGAGGTGTTTGCATAGATAGAGCAGGCAGGTGTGAAACCTCATTGTTTGTTCAAAGAAAACTAAACATCTCTTTAAAATCTACAGAAAATGTGGAGGATACATATTGTTTTATAATGATGCGGTTCTAAGGGTTTTCTGACATACAAGCACTTGACAAGACCAATAATGAAGGCCAAGCACATAAGAGTGGATGTTTGGGTTTAAGTGCTGCATGTTTTTATGGGTGAATTCATTTGTTTGTTGTGCTTCCTTCAAATTGAACTCATGACATTGTATTTCTGACACGGGAAGTCCTCCATACAATATGCATGGCATTCAAGTGGTAAGTCGTGAGGGCACCAAATTTCCAACAAGGTCACAAGGCTGAGAATACCGCATCTGTGGGTTGTTCAAATGGTTGTGTTATTTTTCACCACAGTAAATATGTATACAGTATACAGTGTGTACTTGAAGGCACCATTAGCATCTGTGTGGATAAATTGCTAAATAACCTTACACAAGCCTTGCAACAAAAATGACCTCTGTGAAACGTTTCCTTATTCTTTTTTTATTGAGACTGATACAATATGAAGGTTATTTTTTTGAGTTATAGTTTGTGATGTTATTAAGCAAATATACAGATAAGTGTATTTTAGTCAGTGTTGGTGATTTTGCCAGTTGACTAAACCAGAAATTAGGAATCTACTCAACCCGATCTCATGGGAAGGTGTATAATAGCACTACATTTCCATGTCATGATGATGCATTTTAGGCTTTTTGTCATCTTTACGCCACAGACTTAGCATTGTGAAACGTCTTTTTGCGTGTCATTTAAAGCTTCAGTAGGAAGAACATTTTTGGCATCGGGCAAAATTCCATAATAACCTTTAAGCATATTGTAATTGTAATTCAAGAGTTCTGAGAGAAAACTACACTTCTGCACCTCCTCATGGCTGTTTTCAGGCTTTAAAAAATCTGCTTGTGACAGGAGACTTTGGCCAATCACAGGTCATTTCAGAGAGAGAGCGTTCCTATTGAGCATTCCTATTGGCTGTGCTCCGGCTGGTGGGCGGTGCTTGCTATTTCCTCAATAGATCTCAACATGGCGGCCGGGTCACAAACTTTCTCATTTTACAGCTAAACAGTAGACTACAAGATTTTTCTGAAAATATTTGAGGCGAGAAATAGGCATTACAGTAACAGAATATTGATTCATATTTGATCAGCGCTGCCTAGTTTGATCATTTGATTGAAGTTTGCAAGTGATTGACACACTCTCAGAGACAGCAGCTGAATGGCAGCCTCCAGCTCGGCTCTGATTGGTTGTTTTCCTCCGGTCTGTAAAATCTTGCAGATGCCATTAGGAGCACCGGAGGACACAGAGGCACATGATTTTTTCCAGATTACCTGTCTCATGTACAACTGTCAGGATATAGTGACCGTTTTATAAAAATAACTTTTTTAAAATCATATTTGCTCCAATTCTTCCCACTGCAACTTTAAGGCCACGTTGTTTCTGTCAAAAGGTCACGGTTATGTTTAGGCAACAAAACAACTTAGTTAGATTTTGCAAAAACATCATGGTTGGCCATAAAATAACTACGTACACTAACTAAGATACGTGCGTAAACAACGTAACATCAGTACAGAAAACACATCACAAACACATCAGTAACGTAACTTCAAAATAACTCTGCAACACTTTGGGACACGAACACCGGTCTCAAAAAACGGTCTGCTGGTTGAAAGTCTTACCACCTAACCTCCCGCCCACCGTTTCTCTCACTTTCTATTCTACGTCACTAGCTCTGAGCATAGCATATTACACAGATGTGTTTGCATAGCAGTCAGTACAGAATACATGGCCTGCACATGACACGCGAAAAGCAACAAAGGCGTTGTTATTGCATGCAAAATGACTTACAAATTACTGTGTCATTCATATGTGATTTGGTGACTAGCCTCACATGGAAGATACAAGAACCCTAAGAGAAGCCCTCTGTATATGTGTGTAATATGTGTGTGTATGCATAGCGGCCCTCCACACATCCGAGGTGACCGATAACTGCAGAGTCATGGGGAGCTCGTGACCAGGTCTCGTCTCTGGGCCTCTCTCATTAGACTGCAGCTGCAGCACATTAAGAGCAGATGAATTACTCATCTGCCATGTGGCGAGATCTAATCACGACCACGCAGCTCCTCTGGATGCCTTTCTATCATTAGCTCCCCCCCAGGTTTTTCCTCACACCTTGTTTGGCTCATCATCCCAACCCATAAACTTGACTAGATTTATTATCCTTAGTAGCACTTAGAGAAGTTACCTTGCAGTTACTGCACCTTTAACCCGGCTGGGTTTAAATTCTTTTCTGTTATGTCTCACCATTTAAATATTTGAAAGATTGCGATCATCTTGCAGTGATGAATGCATTTCTGAATGTATTTCGGTTAAGGTCCGCGAGGGACGGTGCTAGAGGTGATATTTCCAGGCGCATTGAATTCCACATGTTCACTTAATGCCACTAAAAGTGACTGCTGTGCAGGTAGGAGCCATGATGCGAAACAGATAAACAGTGATTACACTCACCGTGATAAATGAAAGGGCAGCTCGCCAATGTGAGGAGTTTTACTCACCATAGATCACAATTTGTAAGTGCTGCTTGCTCGGAATGCCAGAGTGGAGTGGAAGCCAGCTCTTTTTTATTCAATCAATACGATTTTATGCAGTTGTATGCTACATTAAAAAGGTGACTGCAAAGCAAAACACCCGGCCTCTGAGTATATATTAAAATAAATCAGTTCATACTACCTTAATGTTGGCATCCGTCATAGGCATGCGATAGGAAGCAGGAATATTGCGCATTTTTCAACTGCGATCAAACATTTTAACCTCTTTATCTCCTTTCAACAGGTAAAACCACATGATTTATCTGACTGTTGCTTTTCATAACATTAACTGTTCAATGACCAAAACACACAAGTAATGAGCTGTAAGTACATTTACTCAAGTGGGGTGATTTGAAGGGGGAAGTTGAGCCACCCCTTGTTTCTAGGCAACCATAGACAAAATTGGTCATGTGACCACACATTTTTGAAGAGCCATCCATTTTACTGACCCTGTGTTGGGAGAGGCCCATATGACAAGTGGTAAGCACATTTAGGTTAAAAAAAACATCCTTTCGCCATTCAAAGTGTTTTTTTTATGTTCAAGGAGTCATGATTCTTGTGTCTGAACAATTACAGACAAGTATGAAAAAATGTCACACATGTGCTTTAGGAATTTACAATATGAGGCTATACTGTTAGTATGATGCTAACTGGATGATACAAATTTGTTAAAATGATGGGGAGGGGTAGTTTGAGCTAAAAGGCCTGGGGGAAGTTGAGCCATTTATAATTAAATATAATTAGATTAACGCTTAAACTTGTTGTGTAAATCTCAATGTAAACTGCAATGGTTCAATAAAGGATAAAAAAAGATGTTCATATAGGCTAATCAACTTTTTACCTTTCCTAGCACGTGATTTGTTCACATTTTAGGGTGAGTCACCATATGTCATGCCACACTCCTGAAGCAAACTCTCTCGGATGAGCCACTGTCTTTAGGCACAGTATGGGGGGTTCTTTGATAACCTCACTTCAGTGATGGACAGGTATGATTTATAGACTAGGCGTACCGATATGGCTCAACTTATCCTCTCCCTAGGCTCAACTGAAAACTGTTTATTTTAGATCCAAAGAGAGCATTCCCAAAGATGCACCACATCCTGAAATATATGTACATGTTTTAGTTGGAGACATTACTGTCATTATCTCGGTTTAAAGACGCCTCAAGTAAAAACTGGCTTGACTCACCCCCCACTCTCCCCTACATTAAGCACAGTTTTAGTTGAATACTTCCTTTTTATACACCCACCTTTTACTACATTACATTTATCTAAGAGCTGGAGTTACTGGTTATACTTTGTAGATTAAGATCTTGAATACAAAACATATGATTGCTTTATAAAATGTGATACGTTGTTACAGATAAAATTACATATATGTACTTAATGAGTACTTTTTTTGGATGCAGGACTTTAATATATTTTTAGAGCATGATACTGCTACTAATGCTAGGATTTAAATACTTCTTCCACCACTGTAATAACACAGTTGTGTTTACAGTTGTGTATCCTACGTGTCATGTCATATCACTTGACAACTCATGCAGCAATGACGAAGTCATAGTGGTCTTGCGTATATGCCATGAATTACTCAAAGTTCTGAGTAAAGATATCTTGCTAACCAAGCTGCTCCTGACTTGAATAATGAATTTTTATGTGGAGCAGAAGAAGAAGCACTGAACTGGATGCAGTGGCAAGGACTGGAATTCCTGCATTTTTCAGTGACTCCAGCTAATCTTGATTGACAAGATAGATACTAACAAATAATGGAAGTTTGGTTGAACAAGATAAGAAACACAAGCTTTCAAAAGAAGCCACCCAACTTTTACCGTTGTATTCTGTACCCTATGTGTTTTTCATTTAGAAATATGGCTATAATAACACGAATAAGCTCCTTTTTTAAGGTTATTGTGGTTTGGGGGAATTTTTTGCCAGCACTAGACAGATAACAGCATAGAGACTGGAAACAGAGGGGGGTATGACATCAAACAAAAGTCCCAAGGCTGGAATGAAACCCAGGACGTTGTGTTTATTAGGCATGCGATGTAACCATTCGGCTACCAAGGCGCTCCAATGAAGCTCTTTGAATCCTCGGATATACTTTCCACGTTCCACGTCCGTGGACAGCTGCCGATTTGTACCAGTCCCACGCACGTGGTTCCATTCATACTACAATCGAGTCCGCATCGGTCTGGTGTTCCACGCATGCACAATTCCTGATCCACACTCGATTCCAGTTGGTAGCCGTAATGCACCATAACATTGTATGCCAGGAGTTCAACACCATTTGGCTGTCTTCCTTCTGTATTCCTTTAAAGATGAATTATATAAATGTGGATAATGGTGGATCTCCTTGTATAACCTCTCTTAAAAACCTAACCCTAACCTTTTAAAGCAAGCACCACATTTGTGTTATCTTCTTCTTGGCAAACCAGTTGGAGGTGCATACTCTTCTGATACGCCACCAACTGGACTGGAGTGTGGAACGAAACAGTCCACGCGATCACAAATTGTGGGACGCACGCGGACGTCCATACAAGGTCAATGCAGACATGAGTGGATGATGACATTTATGTCACACAGACCAAAGCAGACCGTCGCAGACACGTGGATGCACAAAGTATGAATTGGCCTTTAAGGATTTTTGAAATTTTGCCAAACACTTCACATTGTTGCCGAGAAATAGATAAGAAGATGGATACAGTGCCACTCTCGTGTCTCTATGGCAAATATGTAGCTAGAGCCAGGACATGATCATCTTAGCTTCACTGCAAGTCAGGGGAAAGTCTCTGCTGACTCCCGTAAAACCACAATTTGTTTTAGAGGTGTTGGTAAGTGTTTCTTTTTATAACCTTTGGACAGAGTATGGATCTTTTCAGCTAACTCATTCCCAATTTCCCAAAATGTTGAACTATTCCACTAACAAACCAACACTAAAAATGACAAACCACTTTAGAAGAAAATAAAAGTTGAAAGGAAATCCCAACCCTCCTTTGATCCACTTAATAATCACATTTATTTCATTACAGTAAATTGTTCCAGCTGAGTAATGAGAACCTCTGAAATGATTCAACCGCTTGAAGTCAATGGCACATAAATACCTCATTTGTATCAATTTAGTGGGAGGGTTCAGGCGTCACCGAGTTCGTACCTGTCTTATCTGCTAGTCATCAGTGGAATGCAAAGTCGACGCCTTCGTGGTTCCACCTGGAATTACAGTTTAATTTATTCTCTTTTTCATGCACCTTAAAAGATGTGCATGAAAGGAAGGAGTAAGTGTTGAGGCCAGTGATGATCAGAGAAAAATCTCCCTCCAGTACAGTACTGTTTACTTTGCCTGGCCATAACCAGAGCCTTTCCCTCCAGAAAAGGAAAGAGGCTGTGAATCCTCTTTGATGTAGCTGACAACTCGGAGTCAGTAATGAGGCTGATTTCGTCCTTATGGGAACACCACCTGTTTGAATTCAGCCGACGTGGGTCAGCTGTACCTCTAAATGCCTCTGTCTGAATTTAAAATATTTACTTGAGTAATTATTAATACCTCACACAGCCGAGGGGTAAATCTGACAAAAACATCTCCTTTCTTTACTTAGGTGACAATTTGAAGTTTTAAACGCTGGTACGGTTTAGTAATACGTTAAAACAAGAACAAACTTCAAATGCACTCTTTGTACTTTATCTTTTGGCGTCCAGGATCATTTGTGTGTTTCTGACAACTGTATTATCATTTGTTGTTTTATTTCAATAACGGTTGGATTGGGGCGGTGGAGGAAATGCTGCATGAAAGGCTTCTTTGTATGTTGTGAAGATATTCCAAAATAATCTCAAACAAGACAGGAACCATTAGACATTGTTTGCTTTGGATATTAATCAGGCTTTGTTTATCGAAAGAACATCTTAATGTCTTATTCTCTTTGAAATAATGAACTGCAACAAGATGAAAACAAGTTAATTTCTTAATCCATTCCCCATTTCGCATTGCCCTATTACCCTTGAGTATTAGCGAGTTTTTTGTTCTTGTATTTCAACAAACAACAAAACTGTTTTTGCTACTTTCAATTATCTCTGTGCTTGTTTTTTGTTGGTTTGTGTACTCTTGTCTGTTTTACAGTGTACTTATTATATATGTGTTATGATATGTAACACAGTGGCTTGAATTCTGTATTGCTGCTTTCTCTGAATAAAAACACTGGCCTAAAAGGAAAGGTTACCAGCTGGATTAGTCTATTTTGTTAAAACATGTAGTTTATTTTGGTGGTAGCACACTTTTTATAGCTTCATCTCATTCTGTATTTTCCCTTGCTGTATTGATTATTAATGCAGAGTAATCTAAATAATATACATGTGTTTTTGAAAACTTTCACCTCTTCAAATATGTCCTTACAAGCATTATGCTGCAGAAGTACAAAAGTATGGTATCTGACAGATTTATTTCTTAAATGTATTTATTTCACTAGAAACAATGGGCCTCATGCAAGAACCATCTGTACGGACATATTTGTTCTTAAAAGAGTACTCCATTCAAAGGGTTTCTCCTGTGTTCGTCCATGAGAGACTAGGAGCCTTGCACTCCTATAACCAATGCAACTAAACTGCATTCTCTGTTATGTTTTGAAGAAAACATCATGATTTGGCTTAAAATTACTATGTTAGTTACGTTATTAAGCAACGGGCATAAATTCAAATAAGTGAAATTTGACTTTTAGATTCACACAGGACATGAATAGCAATTTCCTGGGTGAAAGTCCTGTGTCTTTTTGACCCATACATCCCCCGACCTCCTCCACACGTGGACTTCCGCGGACGATCATTGCAAACCTATTTGTGATATGTCAAAAAAAAAACGTAATCCAAGACAAACTACGTTTCCCTCTAATTTTTGTGTTCGAATTTTCATTGTATGGTATTTTAGGTATTTTAGGAGATAGGGCTGCTATAACACTATCGGACATGTTGGAACTTTTTTTTTTTTTTTTAAAAAAGGATCAAAATCGATGCTGCAGAACCAGAGATATTGTCTTTATTATTTCACACATTTTTCTTGCTTGTATAAACCTGCCACCTACATTACCCACAATGCAACTTGATTGACGACAGTTTGATCAGAGATTCGGGTGTTTTATTCTGGTAGCAGCTAATGTAGCCTCTGATGAGGATGAGAAGATGAGGAGGGCTACAGAGGTCTGGTAGGCTCACTTCTCTCTATCTCTACAACCCCAGATTGTTTTTCATTTAAAATAATGTTGTCTTCAACCTCAATCGATGCTGCCTCAAGTGATCTATTGCTTTTAAGCCCAATGTTTAGCCAGGACATGCAGGAATATAT
>CAKAKQ010039024.1:0-15158 GCA_916700675.1 Helicolenus avius
CTGGGAAGACTTTTTCCCAATTCATCTAAATGTTTGGCCAAAATTCGCCCTGTTTAGGTGTAACGATGTGTAGGGATGAATCGCTCGACTGAAGTCAGAGTGGATTCAAGCATCTTTGGACACCTAATCCTATGCCCCTAAAATCAACCCTACCATTAATTCTTTGCCTTATTATAAATCCAATGTTATCCTAAAAGCTTGAAAAAACTAAGGCAAATCTTAACCCTTGACTTGGTCAAAGTGACAACCAAACAAAATAGCTCCAAACTGCAGGCATTTATAATTTTACGACATTTGCCCCACACAATGAAACACAAGGCAACTATATAGAACAGCAGCCTTTTTAGCAAATCAACTAAAACTGCATGTTAACAAAGAAGTTCCAATAAGCCTCCGCACGGCCAAACATGAAAGCAGCTCATCTCTAGATATTCTCAGCTTGGAAATCATCAATCGCTGGAACGACATGTCTGTCCAGTTCCCTCCCACCCCGTGCCCCTTCCAGTACGTTCACAGCTCGGGAGATGAAGAGTAATCAACAGACTTCCAGGAAATCAAACAATGTAATATTTCCTGCCAGGAAGAGATGTCATTGATGTCGACCTCTGGGTCAAGGCCAGTTTGTGTATGTGAGTGAGGATCCGGGGTCCTATTTGATGCTTGATGGGAGCAGATGGAGTACTCGCTGCTGCTGATGCTGCTGTCGGGCCAGCTGCAGCTACCACAACTTTTATTTTCTCTGATCGTTGGTTATTTATGTTTTTATTTATTTTGCTTTTTTGACAGGAGGAAGAGCTCTGGTTGTTTTTTTTTCAGCTGATGTGAATTTTGCAAGAGTGTTGTTTCACCCTTCTGAGCAGTGTGGTTACTGAGAGGTCAGGAGGCAAGAGGAACTAAAGTCCAAGTCCAATTAATACTTTTCTTGTCTCTTTAAGTTGGTGACTAACGCCGGCATTCAACCGGACAGGTCTGCACCGCGTTCCAGCTGATGCAGTTTTGTACAAATTAATTTGCAAGTCATTTTTCCTGGCTATTTCTGCTTCTACCAGTGTTCATTGTTGTCATTTCCTACTTTGCTGTACTGTGTCCTACAGCGAATACCGTTAAAAGTCCAGCTATGAACGACACGGATCAAAGATTTGTGGCTGTAGTGACGTGATACGATCAGGAGTCCGCAAGGCGTGCTTATTTGGAAAATAGACCAGATGCTCCAGCCGTTCCACTTCCTGCAGCTCGATCTGCTCTGTGCAACGCCTGTGAAAGTACCGAAGAGACTTTGTTGGCAAGAGAAAATTAAGACCTCACAAATTGTTGTGTGTCTGGCTTCAAAAAGCAATAAAAAGTTCAACAAATTAACAAGAGAGAGAGAAAATGTCAGTCAAAAACAGCCCACACAGTCCTGAGAAGTGGTCTAATCAGCTCAAATAAGTGGAAACTCCTGTGTGGTGTAGCCTATCTTGTTTAGGGGCTTTAAAAACTGGAAATATGTGCAACAATTACACAGAAAGAGTTTATGTACCTGAAGAAAACACAATATAGATGTTGATTTGAATTATCTTTAACAGGATAAGTGAGCGGTCCAAAAGGTAGATTCAGATTAGGGTTGTGGTCACACATGCAACTAGCCTGTTAAAGCTGATTTTAGTTGTTAAAGTTGTTATGAACCTTAGCAACAGTGCCTGTGCATGAGGTATTGTAACTTTCCACTCACACAAAAGACAGAAAGGTGCTCTTGTACCTAATGAGATCTAGTTGGAAAAAACTGCCTAATCATCTCACCTTTACAAAGCTCTTAATTGAAAGCTTAAGGTCACAGCAAGCGAAAGGCCACGGTTAGTCAATTTCATGAGCAGTTGGTATTACCTCAAATATAGGGAGCCTGGATGTTAACATTTAGAGAGACGTGACCCTCTGTCTGCCTCTGGCCATCAACCCAGTCAGGTCCCTCTGCAGGGATGGATAATATCCCACAACTGCAGATTCAGAGGCTCAGCAGCTGCGTGCTGCAGAGTTACTGCAGGAGGCGGTCAAACGAGGCACTGAAGTATTACAGAGGACTACTGGATACAGGGCTTTGTACTATGTGTTCTTCCTCCACACATTCTCAAATGTACAGCCCAACTTCACTTATATGTATCCTTAATATTTAACCGAAAACTCCTGTCTCTCAAACAATGAAACCACACGACTCCTGCAGGTGAAAAGAGGATTTCTCTTTGAGCTGGAGCACAAAATGCAGCAACAGTTTATCAAGATGCTGTAAAGAAATACGCAAAATTTGCAATATGGCTGGAACGGCTTTGTTAATTAGAACACTTGTGACCTCCATGTGAAGAGGACAATCACTTGACAATCATGACAGCACTAATATATCACTATTCACACAATAAATAGCAACATTTAATCAGATTTAAATTCAAATTTAGTTCAGTTAATGTTGCGTTTCTTTTTCTTCATCAGCCTGACAGAGCAGTGCGGCACACAGTGCAGCGTCCCAACCTCCCAACCTCTCCTTCCATTCGAACTGAAACATTGTCATTGCAGTCTCCAGACATCTGGCAATCACTCCGCAAACGATTTATAGACATATGAGTGGTGTCGTCGTTCTTTTAAATTCATCTCGGTGCTATAAATTTCCATCAATGCCTGCCAGATTCCGGTGTGTCATGTTTCTATCCGTCTCTGCGATTGTCTCCAGTGGCATTATCATTCACGTCATGGTCATGGACCCCAGCCAGGAGCTTGATTGGATCAGGAGTCACCGAACTTCCAGTTTTAATTGAATTGAAGATGCTCTCTCCCTAGGAGGCTACCGGCGGCCCGTGGGTGGAAAATACTAAGCAGAGCATTAAGAATATGCATGAGATGGTTAGGGTGCATTAACTGGAGGCTTTAAAGAGGTTAATAGCCAATGAATATCAATACATTATTATTTTTATTAAACATTTCCGTGGTCAGAATACAACTGGCTTGATTTCAGACTAAGATAATATAAACAAAGCATTAATATCTGGAAACGACACCGCCTGAATAAATATTTAAATATAACGATAAAGGTGGCTCTATGAGATTTAAGTTGTGCCCTCTTCTAATCATACATTTTAATCTCTACATCTTGATTTGTCTTTGATCTGCTGGACTTCACATGAAGAATTATAAGGCTGGAAAATAGTTTTTTTTTTTTCTTCTCAAAAGCCTGGCATCAGTCCTCCGCCATGTTTTCCCTCATGTTTGTCAGCTTGGAGGCAGCTCGATCATCCCGCTAACTATCACAGTTAAAACATGTTTTCCCATAAGTGCCTGTGGAGAATTCTAAGAAGCTCAGTGGTTTCCGCTTCTGCTGTTACTGCCCCCGACACGAACAAAAAAAACACAAACAAACCAGAACATGCAGAAAATAGAGTTCATATGAGAGTGCTTTTTGGGGAGTTAGGGTGTTATGAGTCATGTTCCTCCTATTATTATTCCAAAATGTATTATAATTTTTGTGTATTTGCACACACCGATCAATTGGTGTAACCGCTCTCATCCTCCTGGAAACTCCCAGAACCAAAAAGGCTTTAATACTTTTGTCAGAACGCACCTCAAACGGATATCAGAGGCCCGCCTGAATCAAACGGCTGGCAGGACTGCGACTGCTTCATCCCAGCTTGGAAGTGGGACTCTGCTGTTTAACAGAAAGGCCCAAATGAGCCTTCATATTTATATTCAAAACCATTTCATCAAAATTTCTTTTGAGAACAAAGATGGCAGAAATCAAAAGCCACAAACGGCAGGAGATTTAGACTTTGAACTTCTTACAGAATGTGCAATGTGAGGGTTTGATTCACAATGAGATGAAACAAGAAATCAAAAAATGAGTTTTTGACCTTTTAAACAAGTTCATGTCCATATCACAGATCAACAGCGGATGCTGCAAATATTGACATTTACAAGTTGGATCATGTGATGCCAGACCGGTGTACCTGCACATCAGAACTCTGTATGACATATTACTTATGACACATTTAAGATTTTTGACCTTCCCTTCAACCAACCAAAGGCATCAGTAGGCTACTTTTTGGCAGCCTTGATAGCTTTTCTAGTTCTATTTCAGCAGCCGCTCTCCTCCAAACGTCTCAAGCCTTTGCCATTAATGGCGGCTGTACCTTCAGGCATCTCTGGCTGGGCCTGTCCTCATGGATGCGTCTGTGAGAGTTTCTCAGTGGCGAATGAAGCCAAAATAAGCAATAAAGTACCCAGATCATCCGGTGATCTTCTTCGGCAATTGGGCCAATAGAGCAGGTGCAGTAGCGGTTTTTTTGACTCCACCTACCAGTCCGCGCTCCAGCCTCGGTCTGGGTCTCATTCACATGAACAGAGGAAGGAAAATAACTCTGGTGTTTTTCCGTCTATTAGTGAATTTTACAACTTTTAGGACCTAATTTAATGAGTGCAACTTTCATACTGGAAAGTTGATTCTCCTCAAAATAAATTATCCGCTGAGTTACAGACAACTAATTTCTTCATTTGCAGCGCGTTGAGCTCTCAGGGCCACTGTAGAGAAATCTATAAGAGGCTAAAACACGTCAATCGTTAAGCCTCTCCAAAGCAGGCCTCAGTTTATGTGCGAGCGTCTGCCTGAGGCTGGACTTATGATATATTTCTGAGGTGATGAAAGAAAGACGGTTCATGTGCTCAGTCCTCGCTACAGCAGGTTAAGTGTCAGGATGAAGTGTCCTTGAGAGAGATGGTTAACCTCCACCTGCTCACTCAATGACAGACCTTTTGATCATAAACGGCTAAACCAATTCACACCTGCTCTAGTACCATGTTTTTGTCATCTATTTTATAGGTTGAGATATGCTCACCTTGGCTCAGAGTGGTTGTTGTCTCAAAACCTTGAATTATTGTGTCTACAAATTAAAGTCTTGGCATTGGTGGTGACTCCGTATTGGTAAAACAGATAGCCCACTTGAGAACAGTTTGGAATTCAGTATCTAGATGTAATGTAATGTGAGTGAATCCACCACAGCATGTTTGTGTTTACCAACCTGGCTGGTCTGGGATCATTTCATGGCTAAAGATGCCAAAAGGGACAAAAGCCCAGGTTTCTTTGGATGAAATGCTTGGTCGCAGGTTTTCAGGCAGTATGTTGCTTTTCATTCATCAGTTGTCCTGCCAATGACTATGATCAATACCAGGATTTCATTTAAACAGTGACTCTACTGGATTTCATATAACATGGGATGCTTTTCTCTTTTGGACTTGAATGAAGTTCCCTTCTGCAACTTATCACTTAAAACATATTGTTTTAAGTGTCCTTTAACTGCAGGGTCTCATGCTTCATATCCACCACAGCTAAAGCATCTATCAGAATGTATTCAGTGACCTTGAATACTACGGATTTGGCTTTGTTTAACATAGGCTTTGTTTCCTACTCATTAAGTTAGTTAATCACTCCTATACTTGTAGAATTCACCAAGGACAAGGGATTTGACAGGCAGATGGATGGCTTTTATGGCATAGTTAAATTTGATCTATAATACTTTACAACTTATAGTGATGGATGGATGGATGGACTGAGTTGCTCGCTGGCAAGAGACCTAGAATAGAAGATAGCTGGAGCCAAACTGCAGTAATATATATTTCCATTTTGCCTAAAAATGTCTCTTTCATTGGAGGCTGTGCAACCCTCCCAGTTTATTTCTTCATTCATACATGTAATCTTTAAGAGACATACATCAACAACACAATTGAAGCTGGTAGCTCGATTGGGTTCAATATGCAAGACATTTGTAAACAGAA
Organism: Helicolenus avius; assembly: GCA_916700675.1. Classification (NCBI taxonomy): domain Eukaryota; kingdom Metazoa; phylum Chordata; class Actinopteri; order Perciformes; family Sebastidae; genus Helicolenus; species Helicolenus avius. The sequence continues at coordinate 5,788 of CAKAKQ010039024.1, forward strand.
ATTTCCATATCAATATGTACCGTGGTGGTTTTCTTTACTCACTGAGATGTGTGTGGAACTATTTTAATTCAATTCAGTTCTTTATTTAGAATAACCCACTCAATATCAAAGCTTCTTTAGGGACTCCCGGGTACATCCATTAAAAACAATCAAACAGTTTGTCTTTCAAAGACCCAACAGCCTGGCTCCCAGCAACAAAGCAGTGCTAGACCCATAGTTGACGATTGATCAACAGAGCTGCACGTCTCACAACAGGCCAGACTTTGATAGACCATATAAAAATGTTACAGCCTGGTCTCACTCCTGGGGCGCCACATATCAATGTTTGGGCAGTGGCCTTCGGCGTCTTGATACCAAAACACAAGGAACCCTTAAGCTTGTGTATGAGACGCTTTCAACTAACTCCAACGTAAACCCATCCATGTCGTTATCTGACACTCAGAGCAACAGATGTAGTAGTAAGAGTGTGAAAGTCTGCTCAGGGTGGGAAGAAGGGCCAAACAAATACAGGACTTTTACTCAGGGGACTGGTGTTGGTGCCCCCTGAGAAACCAAAAGTTGAGTGATTTTTACTGATGACATTGTGCGACGCTACATCACAGAGTCACATGACGTTACCTCCGTTGCTTAAGTGACGTTACAAGCAGACTTATTTTAAGCCAAACCATGGTGTTTTTTCTAACCCTAAATCCATCTATACATTGTCAGCGGTAAAATCGCTCTGCACTGACTGTGTTATTGTTTTCTTATGGGTAGAGCGGTGCCACCAGACTAGGTGGAAGCGCTACCCTTTGGCGTGGCGCACAGCTCAAAATCGCCACTGAGCGCTGCGTTCAAAGATCAAATTATTTCCACTTTGACCTTGGTTGCCACTGATCTTTCAAAGTGCAACCAATGAGATAAAAGCTGCAACTGTTGTTGTTGCCTAGAAACAGTGAATGGCGTTCCTTGCGCTCTTTTTTGGGAGATATTTTATCTGCTGCCTCTGCAAGTCTCTACGCCCTGCCTCGTGATGAGTGAAGAGCAAATCTCTTATCATGTGAAGGCAACTTAACCAAGTAGTTTTGTTGCCTATACCTACCTGCCACCGTTTCACAGCGTTAGCCACGCGCAAATCTTCTGCGTCAAGATACTACGCTAAAGGCAAAATATGACGAGTAGGAATGAGATCACGTTGTGAAGAGAACTGAACTGTATTGACAGAGGCCTTAACTCTTTCCTTAATGACAGAAAGGAGTCATGTGGCTGATTTGGCGACACCTTGACGTTGCTCAACTTCTTCCCTCATCCATATTATTCATGGATGTTTGCAATATAACTTCTGTCTCTCCATGTTGTAAATTTACTATTGTTATTGTAGATATGGTATGTATTGCATGTCTTCCTTTGTTCCCCCTCATTAAAGAGTTTGTTTTTTTAGTGTTTTTCTTATCCAATCCAATGGTATAGGGATAAAGGATGTTGTATGCTGTACAGATTGTAAAGTCCTCTGAGGCCAATTTGTTATTTTCCAGATACTATATATGAGTAAAATTGACCTAACCAAACTAATAAACAGGTTTTAAAATGTAAATTAAACTGACCTTTGGAAATACAGTATTTGTAACAATGTAAATGGACCTCTGAGCCCAAATCAGAGTTTTTTTTTTAATTAGTGATGGCTGAAGGCAGATTTTGATATATTGCAATCCAATATTGCATCATGCATATTTATGATTTTTATTGGATATCGGTTTTTGCATGTCACCATGTTACGGATACATGCAAAAATAAAAAAATAAATAATCGTGGATCATTAAAATCTTGTGCTTTGAGGTCAAAATTTACATAGGGTTTCCAGTTTGCTAGATGGAAAATAAGTAGTATTCATTAGAGATGGAGTCCCTGCATATATACACCGCAGTAGCAAACTGAGCTTTTAAAGAGATTGGACTTCCAGCTGCCAGAGTGAAACAAACCTCCCTCTCATGTAAAGAGCAAATTCAGGTAACATGCAAATGGCTCTATTCGAAACCCTCTCACATTGAAGCAAAATAAAAATTAAAAAAACACGCCCATAAACTGAATATAACAGCCTTTATGTGCTTTGCTCAGTACGTTCTCCTCTGCCATCAAGCTCTGCAGATTTAATGCTGTCGCTCCTTGATAAAATATTAATCTGTACTGTATGGTGAGTGGCCATTTAAACCACCGGGAGAAGTGAATTGCCCTGCCATTCCCGCTCACCCAGGTAATCAGACCCAAATTGAAAATATCCAGCTACCAATTTCAGTCCGAGCTTCAATATTCCCTGCCTGCCAGTATGATGTCACATTTTCTACGGAGCCTGCTGGCTGTTAAAAGGTGGAGACGATATAAGTGGCTTATGAATGAGATTTGAATTTCATTGCCTAATATCATTCAGAGTCAGTAAATGGGCAATATGTATTCTGTGTCCCTAAAAGGGCGTTTCGCTTGGGTCAGCGGAATGGCATCAAATAATGGAGCCGTACATGTGTTCCCATCATATTGTCGTTTCTTTGCAGATGCCAGGTCCTTTTTCTATCAGCCATATCTGGAGAAACGAGTAGGACAGATTGAACATTGTCCCAGGGGATTTAGTGGTGGGCTCACAGCTTGACGCTCCCTGCAGGCTCATAGGGTGCTCTTGGAAGTATTTTCCTCCAGTTGCTAATGGAAACAGGTTATGGAGGTGGGTCAGTCGGGGATGTTCGACTGGTTTAATGAGTTTCTTTACCAGAGTAGCAGATTCAGTTAAAGGACCGATTCACCCAAATTACAATTGCAATTAAAAGATCATGACACACAACAATAAAATTAAATAGATGTGCAGGAATAGCCCAGTAACCCTAGGAACTATGTCCATATTGGATTTTCTGCATGATTACGTCCACTGCCGACTCTCCGACATACGGGAGTGGCCCGTATGGAGAAAAAAAGATAATTAACTAACCCTTAATTTAATTAAAACGTTCCCATGTTTTGGTTAACCTGTGCGCACGAGTGTATATACAGAGGGCCAGCACAACAGACCAGATGAGCAGCCAAGAATGAAGTGCAGTGCGTTGCTTCAAGAAGGCTACATACAATGACGTTTTCCAGGACCTTCCAATTGACCAACTATGAAGTCGAAATTACGAGGCTAGATCTATGAAGAACTCGATGCTCTTGTAAACAATTTAATCATAAACACATTGGTCGTTGGCCTATATATATATGAATGATGATGACACAGCCAAAAAGTCACACCCACAAAGCAAGGTAGGCTAAACGAGACAGTGTTTCAAGATGGGTCGGGTGGGTTGCCGACATCGCTACAGACTGTGCAGAAAAAGCCCCCAGGAAGAGCGCCGGGCTTTGAAGCAAATCTTACACAGTGGTCAAACGGCGGTACTACAACTTCCGTGTCCATCACATGACTTTTTCCCATAGACTTACATTCACAAAGAGATGTCTGTAACTCGGCGGATACTTTTTTTTTAGGTAAATCAACTTCCTAGTACAAACACTTGTGTTGCCCTTATTTAAGTCATTAGGTCCTAAAAGTTATAAAATGCACCAATAGCCAAAGTTAGTTTCCTTCCACCGTTCATGTGATGAGCCCCGACCGAGGCTGGGGTTAAAAGAAACCCTGGTGCTCCTGCCCTATAGGCCCAATGATCGCTTGAAGATCTGGGTAATTTTATACTCTGAAGTCGAGCTTTTTGCTTCATGCACCACTGAGCAATTTTCATAGGAATGAACCGGGCCTCGCCTCGAACGCTGTACCCAGTTATCTTTATACATCCATGTATGACCCCACCCATTGAGAAGGGTAAATATATTTCCGGTTCATTATGAAACTGTGGCGGACCTACCTAGACTGCGGGGGTGGTATTGTCCTTTATTTGGTAGTTGAGGTAGTCGTCGCTGTGTTTCTTGCACAATAATGGATGCTGAGAAACTAAATTGATAAGACGTTCCCCCCATTTTTGCAGCAAGCTACCTGGAGCTAAACCTGGATGTATGACATCACTTGGAACAAAAGGACTTCATCGGTCAAACACATATTTCCCCAGGCGTAAATCCGCTGAAATCAAGGTCTGTCCAAATGAGCTAGTCCTTTAACTAATAATCATTGTGTGTATTATCAACTCGTCATCACAGTTTATGAATGAAGCCAAACTACAACAGTCTGTGAGGGTTAAAGCTCTTAACCAACCTGGGATTAAGGGGACGGTCGGGAACATTTCCAGGCTCTTGGCAGGGCCGGCGAGCTCTCCACCATGAGGGATTACTGAAATAAGCGATGAGGATGTCGCTGTGATGTCTTTGATATTTCCTCCTGCTGGTGCTTAGCACGGCCTCGTCACTCACATTCTGTGATTACCTCTGAGCTGCCTGCACCCAATCATAATTAAGGTGATGGCAGACTCACCGGAGCCCGGCTGACGGCACGCCGAGATGCTGCATTGTGGTAAAAGACGCAAAGGAGGAAAACTTGATCAGAAGCAGAAGCACATTGTTCAAAAGGATGGGAAGGAGGGCAACAATATGTTTAGCGAGATAGAGAACATTATGTCCCCAGACTATCCGAGGCCATTATTCAACACACTCCACCAAAGAAAGGCAATTTGATGAGGCCAAAGCTGCGAGGAGCTTCAGATGTGACCGCTGTGTCTCCAGAGGGGCTTTCTATTCCATTTTTCACCACCAGCTGGTTAATCTTTGTCCTCTCCAACACCTAATAGGAGTTCATACGCATTAAAAGCAGATACAGGAGGAGCTGAATGAGTCGCAGCATCCTGGTGACCGTACAGGACTCTCTGAGGAGTGGGGGAGTGTGAAAGCAATGCCAGAACACATGTCAGACTACTGTCACTGTGAGAGAGATACAAGCTCGACGTCAGGACTTCTCCTTTTGATGTCTCATCACCATGCAGAACATTAGTTGGTGGAGAGAAGAGATAAAAATATTGAATGATGCTCCGAGTAGCATTTAAAGCCAATCAATACATGACAATACAATTAATTAGGATTCCTTGGTATAATTACTGCCATCTAATGAGAACAAGGTTGAGAGGATCATCGCTCTGATGCCTGCAGCTTTAGTTCAGCTACATGTAGTGTTTGCCTCCTTTTGTCAGTGTCTGTCTGCATGTTTTCTCTTCGGCTTTACTGAAGAGAGATAAACACGTTGAAAGTGTCTTCTCCGTGAGCCCTTCACTTGTCTCAACATCTGCTATTATGGGACAGCTTTAGCTCTGTTTGCACTGAAAGGCCATAGTGAAAAAGACAAACAGTAGCTTGGTACTCTTTGCCGTTGTGCGCTGTAAATCGCATTTTATGGAGGGTAAAGTAATCTTTAAAATCGGATTCAAAAAGCAGCATTTTCTCAGCGTTAGAGAAGACAAACTTGCAGCAAGATCTGCACTGTGATCGCTCAAACGAACCCAGTACATTCTTGCTTTATTTTATGATGTGGTGTGAGCTGAGCTGGCTGCACAAGGAACTGGTAGCCACAGAAAGCATCACAGGAGACAGACAGACAAACAAACTGCAGCAATTGAAAGCCGCCCTCTATATATAAACTGGGGAGAGCTAATGAGGAAGAAGGTGCAGCTGAGCAGGCAGGTGAACACAATCAGGTGATTAGCTGAGGAAGAATCCTCAAAGAGGAGGGAAAATGACAGGGACGATCTTAATTAAACATTAAACTCATGTGTTGTTTCATGCAAAATTAATTGATCACAATTTTCAGATACACCTGAACCATATTTATAATACTATTTATAGGCTACTAATTAACAATTTTGCATTTTTATTTATTTATTTATTTATTTTAGTTGCATGCTCTGCCAGTCTTAAAAATTGGGTGTCTTAAAAATAGTTTGACATTTTGGGATATACTCTTACCGGTATTTTTTCTTTTTATAATTAACATTTTTATTGGCATTTTAAGATAAACATTTACAACCATGCAATGAATATCTGTTATAGGACGACCAGTGTTGTTTATGACGAAGTATAAAAAGTATAAAAACTGACATTGTTTAGGAAGTACAGATGAACAAAATAAATTAAAAATAAGTAAGTAAGACAAACAAAGACACACAAGTCAAACAATTGCATACTTCCACACTCAGCAATGTCAAATACATGAATAATGAAGATGAAATGTAGTGCAGGCCAGTCCCTGCCGCAGAAATAAAAGTGAGAAAGAGCATTGGAAATGTCCCTACTATAGGACTTTTAATTATTGAGTCCCCCCCAGTCGTGCACCGCAGTCTGACCCTCTAATGTCTCCCATTTCAAATGAAAACATCCCACTGTGCTCATGAGTCTGTATGACAGGCCTCCCAGCGCATACAAATACTATTTATGATAGCAGTCACGATAGAAAATAACATTGATCACCCCTCAATCCACTTTCATTCACATTATTTCTGTCTGGTTGCAGATAAAGGACTTTAAAATAGTGGAGGGTTTTACTTTGGCGGGTGCTTTGTCCCTTCTGCTAGAAGTCTTAAATTACATTCCCAGTCGAACAATATGTATATGATTTGTGTGGATATGGAAGTACATGTGTAGATATATGTAGGGGCACACATTTATATCATTGTAGTTAAAGTTAATAATTATGTATGGTGTGATATCTGCATTTTTTTTTCCATAGAAGACTCAAATAAATGTCCTCCTTGGACAATAAAAATCTGCCTGAATATACTTGTATTTACCCCGAAATGCTCCGTTTTAGCGCATGTCTCTTTAAGAAACCCTCCCAGTCAGCTCTGATTGGGAAGAATATGGAGCACCTTTACAAAAGGTACTTCTCAAGCTGTGGGTGATCTCTTCTAATGAGCCTGCATGTGACATAGGAAGGACAGCCTAATGTTTTCTGATCTAGGCAGCCCACTAAAAAACTGACTGCATCTTATTTCACAATTTGTGGTTTGGTTGGCACTCCAGATTCCCAAATTTATATGCACAAGCACTGAAAAAGTCCCCTTTAAACTGCTCTACGTCTCCTGTTGTGAGCATTAATTTCTTTCATTTTATATTCATGCTAGAAGCAGCAAACCAGTTTCTTTTACTCCACAAGGTCACACAGTTAAAGTTTTACCTTTAGCATTTTTAACCAAGCATTTTTAATTGAGTTTATAGGGTGATGGGATCATGTGAGATCTTTCATGTGTTTGGCGCCACTTATTAAGTCAAGATACACTTGTTTCAACCCTTCCAGTGTTCAGGTTTTAACTCTCAGGACAGTCAATAGATAAATATAAGAAACTTAATAGTTTTTCCACGTTTCTTCTTTGCAGCAATATGTGACCTCTCATTTAGGTTATCTTCTGAGCACTCCCTTCCACATAAAGTGGTAAGCATACATTACATCCTCCAATATGAGTGTGTTTTTCCCATTTTCTGTTCTCCATGAAGAGTGCGGCAGCCACTGCAGCTTGTTGTATCCTGAATGTAAAGTAGAGAGGAATACGCACGTTGTATCACTGAAACTGTGACTCTCTCATAAGCCGCTTGTTGACTTCTTAGTGCTCCACACTCTGAATAATTTCTCACCAGCAAAAGAAACAATAGCACCAAATACTACAGTAGCTGTAAGCTTGTTGTGAAAACAAGTGTGACATATGTAGTGGTGTACATTTTTCTATCCAAACGGAGGAAAAAGAGGTGCAGACAACAAAATATGAAATTGATTTCCATGTTGACACGACCTGGAGTTATTGATTATCAAATGATACATCATCATATTCATGTGTTGACAGGCATAACCTTTATTCTGCTGCCAGAGGGTTTCCTGATCAGGACATGTGTAGCATGATAATCTGTTCTCATTGGACTTTGCAGCACTGCCAAACGCTCCACATGCCTCTTTTGGTCACTGACTGCCACTGTGTGGTCATAAATATTTAACACAATTCTGCTGCAGTCGGGTTTAAACTCTTTCACTCCTCAAGCCTCAAGCAATTTGACTCCTGCATCCCACTCATCCAACAGTAATGGTAATATTATATACTGCAGGGACGACTTCGAGATAAATGGAAATAGTTTAAAGTAAGTCTCATTTTGTTCCTTCCAGAAGCAAAAGAACAGGTTGCTCTATGTACCTGGGAAACACTAATCTTCTCTCACTCGCAAAAAAAAAAATGCAATCTACCTCAGTGAAAACAATTCTGTTCTACCAACACGCCAGCCTCCATCATCCATCATCATTAAAGAAGAGAGAAAAATGAACACTCTTTGATAAAAGCAGCTATTCTGGCAAAGTACCGCTTTGTATCTCTGAGACCATTTTGTTGTTTGATGGTGTATTTTGCCGTGTTTCCACGTTCCGCATTTCCTCCATGACAAGCTAGCTGACATGGCGTCAGGTTTTGACATTTAAAGTGGGGCTGAAATTATGTTTTTTTTTTTTTTTATCTTTTTAAAATATCAACAGCAAATGTCAGATTGCTTCTTTCCAGAGCTGTCATACTGTAACGATATGGCACACATACATTTGTGGCCTCAAAAGATGCAATGCAGTCACAATACATACAGATTGACACAACCCAATTTTTACAAAATATTTGTATATCTTTATTTAAAGGTCTTATTGATAACATTTTTTTGTAGACAAATTTCTTTTTAAAATAATACATCCACAGAGCTTTTAGAAAAGTGTTGAATACAAGTATGGCTTTTCCTGAAAAAAAAAAAAAGATTGTAAATCAAACATTTAAAAAAATGTTGGCGTGTCCAAAATTATTGCTTCGTTTATCTTTGTGGACGATCTCTGACATTTGGTTCCCACTTCTAACAAGGCTTGTGAGCCATTAGTAAAACAACGTTGGTATCACGTGGTATCTCTTCGTCGTCAGTTAGTGTGGTAAAAACGGATAAATGGCTGAGATTGACGGTAAGTGCCTGGCAACCACTTGTTGTGAAGTGAATGTAACAGAACGGGGAAGGAAGAAAGCGACATCTAGTGGCTGAATGTTATCTTATCAATGTTATCGATAGCACCTTTAATGCTCACAACTCACTTTTATTCTCAGGCAGTTGCAGAGAGGCATTCTGGGAAACTTAAAGGAACAGTGTAACTTTTAGGGGATGTATTGTCAAAAAAAAAGTAGGTTTTCTTTAGTGTATAATCACCTGAAAATACAAATCGTGTTTTTGTAACCTTAGAATGAGCCGTTTATATCTACAAACGGACGCCAAATCCTACACACTGCACCTTTTAAAGCACATAATGCAGTTTTCAGAACAGTAAGTAAACACACTGTACTGTTAATGACACTGCTTAGACACACCAAATTGAAAATATCTAAAAGTGTAAGGTTAATTGACAATTGATTTTTACTTTAATGGTGCATATTATGGGTGGGTGA
>CAKAKQ010039037.1:0-13785 GCA_916700675.1 Helicolenus avius
ATCGCGCTGGTATCAGAACAGTACTTGGTATCGGCCAATACTGCTAGTTGAGGTATCGGGAAAGAAAAAAAAATGGAACATCGGAACATCTCTTATCGTCTTAAATTTTGGATATCATGATCTCGTAATATGGCATAAGTGTTGTCTTTTCCTGGTTTTAAAGGCTGCATTTCAGTAAAGTGTAATTTTCTGAACTTCCTAGAGGGTTCTTGCTGTTCTATTATTTCCCTATACCCACTTAGTCATTATAGCCACACTACTGATGATTATTTCTCAAAAATCTCATTGTGTAAATAATATCGATCGACTGGCATCGAGGTATTTGGTAAAAAATATTGTGATATTTGATTTTCTCCATATCGCCCCGCTCTAGTATTACAATATCGATGTAATCCATATAATGCCGAGCTATAGTGTATACATGGCACTGTTTACTTTGATCAGCAACATGCTGACTACCAAGTTCTCCCTTCGTTTATGGAAGACAAACTGCTCCCCTATTTCTTCTGAATTCTGTATCTCCAATAAGCAGTAAATACATCCGATCTTGCTGCACAAACAGACATATGTTTGCAGCAGCACTCACCTCTTGCATAACAACCTTGAGGTATGTCAGACTAAACAGATCTACTGTGATAACTTCATATATTTCAAGTCTGTATACATGAAAAAGAAAAGCAACAATGCAAGTGAGATGAAAAAGAGAAAGGAAATGAGGAGTGGTAAGTGGAACCAATGTCTTTGACGTGTGTGTCTTAATTCATATGCTGTACAGGGTGTATTCCTATGTGACTGTGTGTATATCGGTTTGTACACGTACGTTTGTGTGTGTCCGTGCTGTCTGCTAAGTACCGGTTTGAGCTGATGCTGGTGGATGTGTTTGTGTGAGCTCTTCCTAGAGCCAGCAGATAAAATACAGCAGCTTCCTATTATTTAGCCCTGAGGCACATGGGCGTGCAACATTTGTCACGAGTCATGAACCCACAGTACAGGAGAGAAAATGTCAGATAGAGAGAGGGAAGAGGGGAAAAGAGTGCTGGAAACACCGAAGTTGCCACAGTTAGAAATTGACCTCTACGGGGGGATACTTCACATTTCATTTAACAACTAAATATACTCTGCAGGTAAGTTTTACAGAAATATGTTTTCAAATTTCTTATTTGCCAAAGATTATATAGACAATTGGGAATTGTTAGAGAAAACAGAAAAGAACATTTTGAGAAATATCCTCGAACAAATGTAGGCATGTGTAAATGTGTGAGCAGGGAACTTTTGGTTTCCACTCGGTTCCACTCACAATGTCGTATCTCAAGGTTCGGTCTTTCATGGCAATCTTTTGAATTTTAGTTCAGGGTTTTTCTCTCCATTTGACATATTATGAACAAAGGTGAATAAGGGAGGGAGTGAAATCGCCATGGTAACAGTGTAAGTAACTTAGGCCTTTTGTGAGACATAATGTCAAGTCACACATGCATGTCTTCAGATATCTTAGCAGGCGCAATATCAAAATCACTAACTTCACTGCTAACTATGACATACCTCCACCACTGTTCGTCACTTCCAGCTTCCCTTTTTAATTCTGTATTTAATTTTTTAACAGAAAACATCCTCCCTAAAAACTTATCTCCAAACTTCTCCCATTGTGTGAAAACTGCTGCTTTTAGACCAACTCTAAAATAGAACAACGTGGACACAAATGCACTTAGAAAACTCTGGGCCAATCTCCAACCTCACCTTCCTGAATAAGGTTTGTATATCAGCAACTGAACTGCTATCTTACAGATATCAATAAGTATGATAAATTCCAGTCTGGCTCCCGAAGATCTTATAGCACAGACACTGCTCTTTTGAAAGTTGTTAATGAGGATCAATGGTGACAGTAAAAAAAAAACTCTACTACTACCTAAACCTACTACTCCTAGACCAAAGCTCTGTGGTCAACACAGTTGACAATGGGATCCTGCTGGAAAGGCTAAGAAACTGGGTGGGTCTGTCCGGTACAGTTCTTCAGTGGTTTGATTCTAGCCTACATAATCAAAATTGCATTGTTGCACTTAGGCACTTCCACTCCAACCGTCACAAATTAGTGTGTGGGGTTCCACAGGGCTCCATCCTGGGTCCTCTTCTTTTTAACCTATATATGCTTCCCCTTGGCTGTATTATCAGCAAAAATAACATCAGCTGCCGCTATTATGCCGATGACACGCAGCCTCTCACTTCACCATTTACTGACGACTTCCAACCTATAGCATAACCTGCTCCTGAGCAAAACTCATCAATCCGTTTGTGTGCGGCAAGCGGGAGAGCAAAACGCTTTTTGACCTCAGTGAAAATGTTGTTTTTGAAAGGCTAAACGTCAACAAGTATGGATTAAAGTGGAATATTTTGTTGAGTAAAAACATTTTGGAAATGATTACATATATCTTTTTTTCAATAAATCTTGACTTTTGGACTTTACAATGCTCTGGAATTATTGGACATGTTTGGACCACACGAGTTAAAAAAAAATCTTATGCAGCCACCACTGGAATCTAATTCTACAAATAGTATAATACTTATAATATCAGTATAGCCTGATCTTTATAGTGTTATTACGTTTGTTAGGGTTAGTGAAGCCAGATAGCAAAATATATCCTGGGTATGTTGAACTTGTTCCAAGCCTATGGCGTGTGAGTACCTGGAGTCCAGATCACTAAAAACAGGTGACCAGATTAAAAACCTAAGAGTAATCTTGGATGGTGAACTCAGCGTTAAGGGTCATATCAGCGGTATCACCAAGGTTGCCTTTTTCCTACTCACAACATTACCATAATCAGAGGCTTTCTTTCACAAACTGACTCAAAGAAACTCATGCATGCATTTGTATGCATCAGTTATTAGCAGGCTAGATTATTGCAATTCTCTGTTTAAGGGTCTTCCAAACAAAACGATCCATAGATTACAACCTACCCACCACTCACCTGCACAAGTTCAAACCAGGATAAAAAGGTCAGACCATATAACTCCAGTCTTCCGAAACCTTAATTGGTTACTGTTGTTTACATCTGTTGATCAGCCTGATGGCCTGAGGATAAACACTGTCTCTCAGCCTAGAAGTCATACATACATATGTTTGTATTTTGTTGTTTTATTTATATGTACAGCACTCTGAACTGCTTTTTTATGACGTGGTGCAATTTGAATTGAACCGAATCGAAACAGAAACCCATACAATGACTGCAGCCTGAATTAAAAATGTATTCAATCTGGGATTTTTATGTAAATATTTTTTTTCACAAAGTATCCAATGAATGAGAGAAACAGATTACAGCTCTTTTGATTAGTTTGTATCAGTGTGGCACATTTAAATGTGGGGATTCTTCTCTCATTCTCCAATGCAGATTTTCCTCAAGATGAGTCAAGCTGGGAGGGGAGCATCTGTTCACAGATCTTCAAGTGCTTTCACAGATTTCTAACAAGCTTCAAGTCTGTGCTTCAGGTAGGCCACTCAGTCTCGGAAACCTCCTTCCTCTGAAGTTGTTCTAGTGTTCAGCTTTGCGCTCAGTGTCATTGTCCTGTTGGAATAGAAATTGTTCTCTCATTCCAAGATTTTTTGAAACCTAGATTTGCCTGCATTTACTGAAACACAATCCATAGATCCTTCTATTCTCATAAACACACTCTCAAATCTCAATCTCAAAGAGTCCTTTTATAGTTTAGTGAGTATTTAAAAAAAAAGGAAAATGTTACTATGAACAATACAAATCTGGTGTTAAACATTAGGCAACAAGGCTGCCTATTGGCCAATATTACTGCAGTCCTTTGCTTTGAGTCATGTGTTACAAATGTTCTATTTACATTATTTATGTTAGCACCTTGCTGTGGCGTTTCCCTAGCCAAATGTGACATGTGCTCAACACCTGCGACAGGCAACTGTCAAACAATGAGCAAATTAAAAAGTGTAGGAGAGGTTTCCTTTCCGGTGTGTCCTCTTCTAGTATTTCCAGCAGCTGTATGCTCAGGGATGACTGGTCTTGTCTGGAAGCTAATGAATATCACTAAATGATCTAAAATGACAGAAACTTTAGCTCTAATTGTGTACCTAGTGATACCATTAGCTTAAATGTGCAGAGACAAGCAACTCTTATTATCTCCACATTCTCGGTAAATTGGTGCTGGCATTACTGGAATACTGGAATTTTGTGTTTACGCTTGCAATTGTGAGCTACTGCTGTCACAATTCTTGGAGTGATTCATACCAAAATAAGTGCCGGCATGTCAGCGAGATTTATAAGAGCTTAAGTGACCCATATCTCTGTCACTGACTCACAACTGGGCTTGAATAAAAGCCAATAATGCACCCTATAAAATGGTAATAATCTGAAAATTGTAGTAAAACATCAATGTCTTTAAAGCGAGCTTAAATGAAGAATGCACCAGTGGTGGGTGGGTCACTTCATGAGCTGATTACAGTGACAAAGCTGCCACTCAACAACGGCTATTATACCAAAAATATTAACTACAGAAATATAACTTTTCAAACATGTTTCAATCATGTGTTGCCCACAAACTAGACAGTGTTGTGCATACGTTCATTGAACGTGCTTATGTTTTTGGTGAACAGTGAACTGAATATATCCATTTGCCGTTCTGACCGCCTCCAAAGTCTACGTCTAAAGTCAAAGAGTACAGAAGTCTTATGACCTGTGCTATTAAGCTGTGCCTGAGTCTGTTGGTGCAGGACCGGATATTGAAAATAATTCTGTAAGACTAATTCAACGCCATAGCATCTGACTAGTTTAAAAGAAAGAAAATGTAAAAAATGAAGTTAATTTAATAGTTATTTTTTGGGACTGTGAATTTAGCTCAAAATAAAAAATTGTGAACTACTAATCTGTGTGAACATTGAAGCAGGTCAACATGTTCTAGTAGAAACCCCAAAATACAAGTATGCACCTGGAAGTGAGCATAATATGTCCTCTTTAAAGAATTGACTAGGAAGCTGTTACTGTACTTTGCATTCAGCTATTTTTGGCCATACTGCACTCTGTGTGAAGACTTTGCAATATTCTAATGCATCAGCAACTGTCTATAGGGGAGATATAGAGAGAAATATTCCACCGTCAAGGGATACAATTTTAGAGTCCAAAATCAATTTTACGCTCTAGGTGATGATATTGAACCATTCTTCTGTGTAATCGTGCTGTAATGTTTTCAAAAATGCTTTCTATAGCTATTTATTACATAATTGCCTTATTGACAACACTTTTCCACTTGCACACTGCACAAACTTTGTTGACGATAAATGTTTTTTATTTTATGCACCATTTCCATTCGACCTCTCTAATTCAAGGCAGATCCAAAAGTACTTAAACATAAAGCCAGCTCGTGTTACACATCAGTAGCACTATCCACCAAAAAGTGCTTGCCAGCAGTCTTTGAACTGGGGAACAATGCGAGAGCAGACATGTGCCGCAAGAGCGGCAGACTCTCCCTTTCTGTCTATCTCCAATCAGTTTGTATTCTTCTTTTCTTTGTCTGTGTGTCTACCTGTACCCTTTGTAGTTGGATAACAATGCAAAGGCAAATATATCCTCGCGTGGCTGCTGACATGCTTCCTGTGTCATCTTCAGCTCTCTTAATAAGCTGTTTATACTGCTGTTTCTTTGCCTATGGTAGTCTTTGACAGGGTCGAGCCTTTGTAGTCAGATAACGTGAGCTCCTCTAACACGTCGGCCTTCCGACAACATAAAAGAGTTAAGTTGCTCTGTGTTTGAAGGGCTTTCCATATTGCTCGCTTTGAGACGGCCTCTTTTCATAATCATCACACCCAGAGATTACATGTTTTTACTGCTGGGAGATGAAAAAAAATGTACTTCACATGGTGGGAGAAAAAAACTGACTTGTTTTCCCCACTGACCCCCCCTCATTTGCTTTTCTGTTAATTTTTGAAAGGAATGTAAGGGGTCTGGGACCCTTCAAAATGCACAGCATGTTATTAAAGAGCATGGCAAATGCTAGTTCAACTGAAACTCAAACAAACTGACAAATTGTGGGTATGAATTTTTGAATTTGTGTGTCAAGGCCTTCTTAGCTGCCTTAGCCTTAACAGAAGACTTTGATTGTGCTCTTACTTGCAGCCAGGGAGAGAAGTTGAGAAGCAGAAGCTGTAATCTTAAGAAACTGAAAGAGTGCTCCAGGGATGACGTATTTTTGAAGGCTATCCAGGAAGTTAGCATCGCCCCAGTTCTCTTGACAAAAAGCCAATGGGATTTTTCTATTGGGTTATGGATTATTGCAGAAAATATGATACTTATACGTTTTGTTCAGCAAGATAATCTTCACAAATGAACACCACTTGAATGATTTTTGAAGTGCAAATGCAATTGACAAAACAAAACGTTAAAATGTTTTCAGCTTGTGTTAACGTCAGACCTTATTTCAGGCATCTAAATGAAAACCCATTCAGAAAACCCATTGATTTCCAGATGAGGGAACTGGAAGTGCTAACATGCTAACTCATTTCCCGGGTTTTAGGACTCATTCCTGTAGCACTCTATACGATTGCTAGAACAAGTGCTTTAAGAATTGTTGAAACCTTTACATCAATTTTCATGCCAAATATGCATAAGTAAGAACATAATTGCTAGAATTTAAGATATGTTTAAAATCCCACAAAATAGTATTTTACCTGTATTTAAGTAAAACAAATAAATAAATAGATATGCCTTTGTAACAGATGTTTGAAATATGATTGAAAGATATGTGGTAACTATACAATAATCATTGGTGTTGCCAGTGATTACATCATTCCATTTCCCCATGAGCTTTATAACCTTACCGTATAGAGAGTCAAATCCCTGACATCACATCTGGGGTATAGCATCTGCTCCACTATCTTCTGTTATTCAGTGCAATCTCTCATTCTGCATTTCTTTCTGAAAATTTGAAATGTGTTCCTGGGTTTTTCTCTCCATATTTTTTTAAAGAACTTGGCATCCACTACAGCAGTTGTTGTAATAAATTGAAACCTTTGTGATTTTAACAAAGTTAGACAACGTCTAGCTGTAATCTCTGCTGTGTAAAAACTTTCTACAGCGTCCGGTCCTCTCTGTCCTGCCTGCTGTTATTACGGACCTGCGGCAACTTCTCAACTCGATCACTGACTTGCCGCTCACGCAAGCCATGACGATTAGTCCGTGAATGTCTAGGGCTTATGGGAAATGGTGTTCATTAAAGGGCGCTAAAAAATATAAATATTGAATACAAAATAATATTCCTTTTTTTTTTTTAACTGTCTTTATATAAATGCATGAAGCGAGCCACATGACATAATGTTGAGAAAGGCTCTGTTTCAAGGCTGTATTTTTTAGCATAGACTGTATATAAGAAGTGGATGTAGTCACCTTGACGTCACCCATTGGTTTGTAAACTGCTGTTTTGAAGCCTCGAGTTTGCCATTTTGACCGTCACCATCTTGGTTTTTTGCAACCCGAAGTGGCACGAGAGGCTGAGTAAGACATTTCTTGGTGACCAATATGTTAGAATTAACTTTCAGATTGTAGATAACAGTGGAGGAAGTTAAACCATCAGAATAGTCACTCTTATGACTCTTACTCACATTGGGCTGACTTCTATAGTGAATTAAATTGTGAAAATTAACTATTCTGGGGACCAAGGTGAACTCCCTCAAGGACCCCCGGGGGTCCCCGAAGTGAATTTGACTCTTAATGGGACCATCATTTACTAAATGAACATCATGCTGTATTGAAGAAGACTTGAAACTAGCGACTGAGACCATAAACTCATGTTTACAATGTTTACTGAGGTAATAAATCAAGTGAGAAGCTCATTTTCTCATAGACTTCAATACAATAAGACTTTTGATTGCAACCAGAGGAATGCAGTTTTAAGGCACTTCTGCATTGGCTTCACTTTTCAGACCTGAAGGTTGCCCACTGACTTTTAATTATTAGCGTAGTTACATATGTCGATGGGTTTCGGAAGAGGTTTTCTTACTTCTGGAAGTTGCAGTTTCACCTAAGCTCTCATCATACCATCATTGTCACAATAAACAGACATGCACATACATACACATGTGCACTTGAAAACATGCTAAAATTATATACAAAGTTAATACAAATGCAATATTTTCAGTTCACATCTTCGCCCCAATTTTCACCAATCAAATGGATTCCTCTGATGGCAGAACATGAGGTTTAGCATTGACTTAATGTGCATTGTTGCCACCTCCAAGAGTCGGGTTTAACCTGAACACAACTTTGACACGATGGTAGGCTGTTATGTCAAAAGAAATAAAAAAAATAATAAAAAAATTGCCATAATGCTAACTATGCTAACATTGAATTATATGAGTTCTGTGACAGAGGCTGGCAAAGTTGGCATTAAATATGTATGCATATATCTCTGCGGTGACTTTGACACCGTGGCGTAACTTTCATCAATGCTCCCTGCATGCTAATGCAGCGTTTGACAGGCTTGCATCATCAAAAAAACGCATTTCCTACATATAAATGTGTGCTATTACATCAGTCCGTAATACTGATACGTGGTCTGTAATAAGATTTCCGTCACATCTCTGGCGAGGCGCGGCGCTGAATGTATGAATGTGTGATGTGATGCTCACATGTCAGCTGTCAGTGATCATCCCATGTACAGTACTGTATGTATGTGCAGGTGTATGTAGAGGGATGCCAGGCCTGCTTTTGATGTGGAGATACTATGACAGATGTGATGAACTGACAGATGGGTGACAGTAATAAGAAAACTAATTTCAAAGAAGATTGGCACATGATTTTACAGATGAGACAGAGAAGACCAATGTCATAGAAAAAAATAGCAGTACGTAAAGCAATACATCATCAGGTTATTCATATATACACAGTACATGTGCACACATTCTGAACACGTTCAGGAGCCTGGGGTATTATTCTTTCTAATCCAATATAACAGCAGGATTGCTCATAAACCAAGATGTTAATTAACATTATTGTGCATATAATTACCCAATAAATTAACTACATTATTATGATTGCTTTACACTGGGTTAGCTTGGTGTAGAATGAACAATGGATTCATTTTAATGTTGTGGGTTCATGTAACGTCTGTGTAATGCAACACTGTTTTTGTTTTTTATATGTATACAACATTATTTGACCTGGGCATTTTAAATGATTTTGGTAAGTAGGCCAAAGAACGTATATTGCTAAGAAGTGAAAGTCAATTGTTCCTTCCATTGCAACGCCAGCCCCCAGCAGTAGAGCTACGCTTCCGCCCTTTTAGACTGAAAGCGACTACTGTGGGACGTCTAAAAGTGACTTACAAAAGTAAATCAAAATTATTCCTTTTCTTTTGTCATCATTTTAATGTCTCTACCCAAATGGCCTTATAATTATGCATAATATTATAACTATTTACTTACTTACGTATTTATTTATTACACTTTTTTTCCTGGCCGCTTCCCAGAGGAGCATAAAGTGAACGATAGACATAAATGGAAGTTAGAAAAATCCAGCACACAGATTTTGAGAGCAATCGCAAACTTTTTTTCACATCAAAATATATGTCTAATAGACCACAGACCATGGATGTATAATAGTATGTGCACTGTGCATTTGCCCTATGTGTTAAAATAGCTTACAATTACATTGATTTATGTTGCTGTCAAGCTACTAGTACTACTAGCTACTGGCCGATAGCCGGTTGTTTGGGAACAGAGACATTAAAACATCCACCACGGTGCAAGCTTAAAGTATACAGCCCATGGGTGTATTATAAGATAATACAAGTGATGAATTACAGCCAATATATTTATTATTACAGCCGCATACAGCTAGCAGGAAGCTGGCAGAACCGGATATATGAGCATATTATGTCATATGAGCGTGCAGGGCGGTGCAGTCCCGTGGATCTGATGCACGTTAATTATGCCGAGGGAAATAACTCTGGATTTGACTATTAGTGAATTTTACAACTTTTAGGACATAATGATTTAAATGAGGGCTATTTAAGTGTTTGTAAATTTCGTGGAAAGTTGATTTACCTTGAACAAAATGATAGTCTGATTTACAGATGTCTCTTTATACATTCATGGCTATGGACCATTGGCGTTTGCAGTCCAAAATGGCTGCAGCACTACCGCAGCGCCATGAGGCGGCTGTTGTCGAAAAAGCACCAGAGTTTCGCCTCTTTGCTTCTGTACTCTTTGGGTAGGCTCAGTCCAAGTAGAGCTACATACAGTACAAATGAAAAAGGGGAACTTGAAAGAGGGAGAAATCCCATTTACATTGTGGTGACCCCATTAACCTCCACTAATAACATGAACCGCGGGGGTCCATTAAGTTAACATAATTCGCTGTAATATCAAACAGTTGAAAAAACTTCACACTGTTAATCAGTCTTATTTAAGAATAAAGGAGCATGACCAACACCCTAAACATGTAATAGGATCATTTGAATATCATTTCACAAGCTTACATATATACCTTCTAAAGTGAAACATGATCAATTATCTTTGCCTGCTGCACTTTGAAACAGTCTTTAGCTAATGATAGCTGATATGTATAAAGACATTATCATTACATTACAGTTACAGCATTTAAACGGTGCTTTTATCCACAGCTACTTACCCTGAGTGCAACAGTAGATTAAGCTGCATTGCTGGATCATCAACATCACAAACATCTAAATAGAGAGTGTTTTATAGTGCTGTGACCATGGAGTAATCTTATAGGAATAAAGTGCTTGGAAAAAACGATTGAATCTAGGGCTGAATTTAACAATTATTTTCATTGTCGATTAACTTCCGCTAAATTTTGGCGAGGAAAAACTGGCATGGCCATTTTCAAAGGGGTCCCTTGACCTCTGACCTCAAGATATGTGAATGAAAATGAGTACTATGGGTACCCAGGAGTCTCCCCTTTACAGACATGCCCACTTTATGATAATCACATGCAGTTTTGGGGCAAGTCATAGTCAAGTCAGCACACTGACACACTGACAGCATGTTGGGCTTGAGTTTGCCATGTTATGATTTGAGCATATTTTTCAGTACCTGTGAGGGTTTCTGGACAATATTTGTCATAGTTTTGTGTTGTTAATTGATTTTCAATAATAAATATATACATACATTTGCATAATGCAAGCATGTTTGCCTACTCCCATGTTGGTAAGATTATTAAATACTTGACAAGTCTCCCTTAAAGGTACAGATAAAAAATGTTTTATTAATTTGTGGTTAATCACGATTAAGTATTACAATCGATTGACAGCGCCATAGTTTACCGTCACAGAGGGTTTTATTTTTGATTTCATTTTTAAACTACTCAAACCAATTAATCAATTAACAAAAGAGTTGCTGATTAATTTGAAAGCTGACGGCAAGTTGAATGAGCAGAGGGGCCAGATAAACCAATAGGAGGAGCACAAATTAGGTTATTCTGGAAGTGCCTCCAACTCCAGGGAAAATGTGGGTGCATGAAGTGTATGACTGTAAATCAGATATTGTGGAAAAACTGACTGAGCTGTCATCAATTCACCACGCTGCTGAGTATCTGAGTAAGACAGCGAATGTTCTTGCTATACTCTAATAGTGCTGCTGTACAGCTGATGTTCACTTAGAGACAACTGGAAACAATTCAATCCATAAATAGAATATATCTCCCATTGGCTTACAAAGTGATGGTTCCTTCAGTCTAAATACATGACAGCCACTTGTTATTTGTTAGCTGTTGTCAGAAAAACGTGATTGCTGCTGTCGTCATCGCCGATGAGGTATAAATAATGTATAGATGGTGAATACAATAGGCCATTTTGAAAAAAAAAGCACAGTTCTGGGAACAGAGTGGCGAGTCTGTCAGGAAATAACAGTCCAGCTCTGTTTCTACTTTCTCTCCTTGTCTTTAAATATCTCTTTTCTGTATTTGTATCTGTTTCTTTTCCCTTCGTGTAGACAGAAGCTGTAACATAAACACACTTCCTTGTAATCACATTACTTTGATCCCATAATATGTAATCCTTTACCTTCCGTTCCTGACCGTTCACTGTTTATCTCCTCTGCTGAAGAATTGTTGCAATCGCTGTGTGTGTGTGTGTGTGTCTAAATGCCAGCAGCATCATTCAGGCTGAAGGCCAGACTTTTACACTGACCTTTAGACCCTCATCAACCTCTCTGTCTAACTACACACACGCTCTGTCTGTCTCTGTCTCTCACACACATACACACAAATACACACAACACACACACACACACATAGTCTGCCTGTGTGACAGCTGGGAAGCCTCTGTTATACAGAACTGTTTTCACCTCCACTTAACCTGGAGGGTAATAGCATCCAGTCAAGTTACAGCACTTCTAGTGCCCCTTTGTCCTCTCCCATATATACAGTTAGGGTTGACCCAACTGCTTTGAAGCTTCAACCTTTTTTTTTTTTAATATAAGTCTGTAATAATAATGTATAAATCCCCAAAATAGCCCATGAAATAAGGAATAATCCCACAACTTTATTCATATTCAACATGAATTATTATTAGTTATTCTCAGAAGGATATCGCTGTTTGTTATGTGTAGAGGTACGTGTGTGCGTACGGTTGTGCAACAGCGGCACTATACCGACGCCTCTCTAATACCTTCGAATATTTCTCTCCGAAGCTTCGAAGCCCAAAAATTGGTATTCGGGACACCCCAATATTCAGTATATTAACTGTCTCACTTAATGTACATTCAATTCAAGTCAGTTCAATTATATTCAATATAGTTGCAAAAGCGCTAATATATAATTCATTATGATGGAACACTCTCTTAGATCAAATGTAAAACACAAAGCTAAAATGCAAATGCATCACATTTACCGACTGTCTTGTCTGTCTTTCAGAGGCTGTAGCAAGTTCAGTTTTGAGCTACACTGAAGTCCAAAGTAGCTAAATATTGGCGAGAAAAAACTGGCATGGCCATTTTCAAAAAGGGGCCCTTGACCTCTGACCTCAATATATGTGAATGAAAATTGGTTACATGGGTACCCACGAGTCTCCCCTTTACAGACATGCCCACTTAATGATAATATGATGCAGGTTTGCGTAAAAACAATGCAGTATAGATGTGTTGTTTTCGCCTATTCTAAAATGGTGTATTTGAATATTTCTGCATACTGGGGTCCCTAAACAGTCTTGGAATTACAAAAAGTAGGTTTGACTGTAAAACTGAGACTCTTGTTGATCCAATGAGCCCAATTGTATTCATGTGTGATGATGTCAGTCCTCATAGAACTCATTTCATTGTAGTGAGACCATTTTTTTTTAATTGACCTCACTGTATACCAGGAACAGGGTTCTACCTGGATCCGGATGCCTCCGGTATCATGGCTGGATCTGCTACTGCGTCCAGTGCATGCTTGACACCAACCGCTACCATCATTAATTAACTCGATCACAGGGACGTCCCACACCAACACACATGAACGTACTGAGGACAGATGCTGGACAGTGCTGGCAAGCTAGCCAGATGTATGGTGGACTGAGACAGCTGGAAGCCCCGCTTGAAAGTCCGTCTGAGGACGACCCAATGACATCAATTCCGATAGTCGTATTATCACTGTTTCCATCCACCACCATTGGTTCTGTGTTATCAGTCCTACCTGTATTAGCTATTACAGCTGCTAGACTATTATTGTGGCTGCTTCCCCCCCCTCTCTCTCTCCATCTCTCCATCTCTCCTCTCTCCATCTCTCTATCTCTCTATCTATCTATCCCCCCAGCCGGTCTCGGCAGATGGCTGCCCGCCCTGCTCCC